>DF237549.1:15478-53849 GCA_000708835.1 Klebsormidium nitens
TCTGAAGGGGGTTCGTTTCTCACCATTCAAAGCTGGCAATCTCGGGGCACTGCACGAACATGTACTGCCCAGCCTTGTAGAGGAAGGTTTCCGGCTTTTTGATCTTCAGAGCGATGACGTTACCGTAGAAGGGAACAGCCTGCGTGCAAAGGCTTTCATCGTCAATCATTTAGGATAAAATCAATAAATCATCGCATATAAACTATGCTGCTTTCGAGCCACGTCGGAAGCCTTCTCACGGAGCTGAACAACGAGTAGACGCCCACAGGTTATGATTAACTGACCTCCTAACCGGCCCACTTTCCTAGTAATCCAAGCCAGTTAGTGTTAACGGTAGACGCTCGCGAGCACGCTCTTTCCGAGGATAAGCGAGAAAATAGGATTGTGAGAAGTGGACGCATAGAGATCAAAGGCTCCATCATGCTTCCGGCAGTGTTTCAGGAGCGAAGGCAAGTGCTTCAACAGACATAGTCGAGTTCCGTGTCGTCTCTAAGGGCTTACTTTGAGCACTTTGACTTCGTGCTTGTAGTTGAAGAGGGAGCGGTGGAGGCGGATAAAGCGGTCGATGACCCAGACAAACAAACCGGGGAGGACCCACAGCCAGGTCTGGAAACAGGCGAGAGAACGCATGGGGGTGAGCCTTTTCCAAGGACAAACGTTACAACCCGGCCATTCCGGTTTGACTTCACTGCTGCAAGACACGAAAGGAGCCCATGATCGACCTGAAAGCAGAGTTTCTGACTGATGCAAGAAATCCGCACTCTCTGCAACCGAGTTGGGATTTCTCGAATCCGAAAAGACATGCAAACTCAAGTTGCCTGAAGGTATGGGACAAGCTAGTCTCGATTGTTTCTCGAAGTGGGCGGAGTGTTCATCCAGCCTTTTTCCCGCTGTATGTGAAGAATCATGGATAGCAAAGAGAGCTGTGCCTATTGTTCCACCTCATGAACAGCCGTCTCAGAGTTGGGCAGATCCATTGGTTCTTCTGTTTTGCGAGGAGGCTGGGATACCAAAGCAGAGTGGCTTTCAGACACGCGGTTCCATATGACAGGGTTGAAGCTGGAGAGCACTCCTCTTCTTTCTACGGTGGGCGGCAGAGACTATCAGAGTGCTTACGTCGTTGGTGGGAAAATGCCCAAACGTCGAGTTGTGGGTCCCGTGCCAGATGATGAAGAAGAATGAGGACAGCAACAAGAAGTGCGTATAGAAGAAGGCGTTGAAGCCGACCACGTGTTGGAGCAGCTTTGGCGCCCTGCATGGAATGTATGTGGATATCAGCATCCAAGCGAGGCTGCCCTTCAAAGCTTTCGATTACGCATTTGCAGGCGGCAAATTTGTTGACACCGTTGATCAGGGGAGAACCACTTACTGACAAGGTGTCAAGACAGGTTGGGGATACTGAGAGCTATCGGTTCTTAGGTTTTGCAGCCTCCAAGCTTGGAAACACACTCCTCCTAAGCGTTGGCTGGACCAGAAATTGACAGTTTTAAAAACGTTCAGTCTGCCAGCTTGGTGTGCTCAATCAGTTGAAAAGGTGTTGCCGCATTCAGGGCTTGTCCGGACTGATGCGGGAACCTATGCATGAGCAATTACTCTACGAAGCAAAAAAGCTCGAAGCAACAACAGATAGAGGGGAGCTCACTTGGACCACATGCCCTGCCGCAGCATGGAGCTTGCCAGAGGGAAAGCCACCAGAACTATGGCAACCATGCAAAAGCCGCTGATGGTGGTCCAGGTAAAGTAGACCTCAGAGTACGTCGGCTGGGGGGCGGCGCCAAAGTACCGATGGAATGTGTCAGGGGCAGCGGATATCTCCATGGGCCAAGTGCAGCTCATGAAAACCACCCCGTGGACGAAACCCGCGATTGCCCACGTCATGCCAAGGACCTGCAAGGGCAGCCACGGAAAGTCTGTTGAAACGCTTGAGCAGATAGTGAGGGTCACACGCTTATTGGAAAGTCTGGAAGAGTTTGGAAACAGAAGCTAGTACGTCTGTCAATGCTGCACAGTTGCCAAAGCTGGTCAGTTGTAGATTGCTGGTAAATTCGAACACTGCTGAGGAAAGAAAGTGGATAGCTGCTCTCAGGACAGCCCTTTTCAGCGCCAAGTGAAAGAGCAAATCCTCTGGTGTGGTGCTTAGGCATAATGTTTTCGTGGACGGCTTTCCTGCCTTTCTGAATTGTTCGGCCTGGCCTTTGACCTCAATTCACGCATTGTCCACCTTTGTGCCCCTCAACTTGTTTCAAGGCACGAAACCAGCCAGCCCCAACTCTTCCCACAGCTGTAAACGATCACTTCGGCACTCACCTTATGGAAAGAGATAAGCTCATCCACAGGGATCAGCCACTTGAGTTTCCCTCTGCCCACCGTAAGGAAGAAGCGCGAGACTGGGAGCAGCAGCAACAGCATGGAGAACTTGGTCAGCTGGGCACATCCCTTGGAGATGGCGACGCAGGGGCTGCAAAGAGGGAGGGTTTGAGCTGGCAGGCCGAAAAATTTGTCTTGAGGACCTACTGTCTTACTATAACACCGCATGTCGCTGTGAACTTCATTACTCAAATGCTGAAGAACAGAGGAGGGAGGCCCATGGCGGGTGAAGCAGTAAAGTAAAGTCCTGGTGGACGGTATTTAGTGTTCTGGTGCCCTTGAGACTTGGGAGAACTCATGAGTATCTAAGCAGCTGTGACTGCACTTAGCGGCGAGGGGCCAGATACCTGGAGCATCAGCAAAAACATTCCTTTGTCCTGAATCGCGTGCGCAGTCAATGGAAGCAGGTAGGCTCTTCAATGGCCAGTACTCTTAGCAGAACAGGAAGGAGTCTGCACTCACAAATGAGCGTAGTGCAGCTCTTTGAAGCAGAGTAGAGGCAGATTGAGCACAGTTTCACCCAGCAGAGGGGAATGCAGTAAAGCCCCTGAGCAGAAGAGCTGTGGATGTGTCAGGATATACACATTGGCTGAGCAGCTTGTAGACTCACCCAACCAAGTGCCAAGAAGGCATGGCCTTGTACTTGGCAAACCTCTCCCAGAACAGCGCCATGCACGCCAGGACATACAGGGAGAGCCAGAAGATAGAAGGCATATGGTTCCTGACACGGATGGTGAACCTCCCAAAGCAGGCTGCAATCCTACCAATCTCCCGGGGTTTATCCTCCCCCTCTACTGGCGTTACAATATCCAGCACCAAATCCTCTTTCATGGGGGCGTCCTCGGGAACAGAGGTAGTGCTGATCAGTCGCGCGTGAGATGAGGGTCTCCGTGAGCTGAAGGCAGGGCGGGGAAGGGGGTTGTCCCGCTCCTCGATAGGTTCGGCCGGGTGCCCGGTGGTGCTTCCTGCTGGAGCAGCCATGACGGAAGCTGACGTCCAGCCAGCTTGCGACAGTCGAACACGACGTCAAAAGAGAGCTCAGCTTCAGCAACTTTGTGGATTGAGAAGTTTTTTTGCCCAATCTCAAAGGAGAAGCTTGGGCCATATACAAGGCCAGTGAGCACGAGCTACCTCTAGGACTAGGGCCCCTGACTAGGAGAAGCCCCCAGTAGTATTTTTGACAGCAGGACGAAATCAGGGAATCTGGCCGGCTGGAACCGGGGTCCAGCCGGCGCCGGCTCAGCTGGCGGCCCGCACTAGCCGGTTGAAAACTCTCGTTGCCAGTGACTTCCATAGCTAGACTGATTCACGGGGATTCCCATGGACTGTTGTCCCGGCCATCCAGCTCCAGGCAGCCCCCCGGTTGCACGTCCAGTTAAAAATTAAGCGGTTGGCTCCACCGGCCAGCTGAGCCCACTACGGACCTGTCGATCCTACCAGCTACCGAGCTGGCGGGGATCAGTCAGGGTCCCTTCCCGGCCAGCCAGGTGCGCCCCGGCCAGGCTGCATGTTCACTAGTGTTGTGGGATCCCTGCTTCCAAGTGATTATAGCCGAGGGCCGAGAGTGATCGCGGATCGAATTGCCACATGTGTGTGATCACTGGGTGCCATTTCTGCGAATAAGACTTCAATTTAGGTAAAGTAAGCTTTAGGTAAAGTAAGCCAAGCAGCCTGGGACGGGTGGGGTTAGTTTGGGGGTTAGGGTGGGTGCGGGTGCGGAGCGGGTAATTCTGAGGGTTAGGTTTTTGGTGTTAGGCTGGGAGCTTACTATACCTACAGCTTACTTTACCTAAATTGAGGAGACATCTTCTGCGAAAAGCAAGGTACAACCTATAACTCTAGCGGATGCATGATTGGATTCTGCCGGGCCTACCTACGTAGGGTATGTACTCTTGTTACTGGTGCTATGGTACCTACCAGTACCACAGATCGCACTACTTTAACCTAGCTAGTAGGTTCAACTTCACCATTTTCTCGTATTGAGGTCAGGACCACAGATCGTGAGCACTCTCCCATTTCATATAAATGGGAGAGTGCTCATCTGCGGTCCTGACCTCAGTAGGTACGTGGAATGAACGATTTGGAACAACGATCACGTGTTACGACAAGTACCGATCTAGTACAGATTTTAGCTGGAGCGGCAGTACCGGGACTGTGTACAAAGCATTTTCCGGTAACGCGGAACTCCGGAGTCCGAAGAGGCTACGTAACGCCGTAGTGCACGCTAGCATTATTGGAGGTACCGTAACTTCAAGTCAGGGCAGGTACTGGTAGGTAACAGGTAGGTGTGGAAACCCTTCTCGCTTCCGCAGTACTCGGAGCATCCGGCGCAGCTTGCCGGTATGCTGATTGGCGACAGGGTACGGGCCCCGGGGCCATTGCTCTGAAGATTGAAAATTTTAGACGCCTACGATCATGCCAATTGGCAATCGCTGCTTGACACTTGTTCTCGAGGCGCGGCTAAAATCTAGCGGCTGAGGCGGAGGGAGTTCTCGTTCACCCCACATGCCCAGGCGTCGGCATGCTGCAACCGTCACCGCAGCAGCGGTACCGGTACAGTACCGTAGTCACTTCCGTGTGGTGTGCTGTAGGATTAGTAGACCCCGAGCATCCAAACTAAGAACCCTAACCCAAAAGCTTACGCGCTTCGCACCCCAACTTACCCTAACCACCGAGCCAACCCCACCCGTCCCCCGGGCACACTGCGGTTAGGGCACACTAGAGATACCATGCAGAGTGCACCGCATGCGAGACTGGCCGGTGCGGACAGCGGGATCCCTTCTCTGACAAAAAGTTCCGCATTAAATATCCAGGTACAGTGATTGACGTACTAATACAGTGCATGGGCAACTTGAAGTCTTGGCAATCAATGAAAGCAAAAGCAGATTTGCCGTGCGTTGAAGACAAAAGAATTGGCATACTATGTACCTATCCGCTATGAAAGCACTAATACAGTGCCCGTCCACCTTGCACCGTACCTAGGGTACTCGTATAAGCAGAGTGACTCCGGCCAGCACCAGAGCTCCAGAGCACCGTTGAGTCTTGCAGACACTGCCAGACAGTGCTAGCTTGCCAAGGTGCCAAGGGGTTGCCAAAAAGAAGTACGCGAATTACCCAGCACAGCCAGCTACAGTGAGCACCGGCATTGTCGTAACGCCGAAACGGCCGCTTCTGCCGCTTCAAAGCCAGAGACTCCGAGTCACTGCTGAGTCAGCCTACCACACCCTCGAAAGAGGTGTCTTCCGAACTCGTAATAGGTAGTATTCGCAAGCGGGTGCTCTTGAAGCGGCAGTAACTTATAGGGCGATCCCTCGGTACTCCACTACAGTGACTATCATAGCTCTGGTAGCTAGAGCTAATCAGAAGGGACTGCCGGTAACCTACAGTGTAAGCAATAATGCCTACCTACCGTAGTTACAGAAACCAGACTGGATTAGCGGACGTAGTACCAATTCTCCTGTGGCTAGCTCAGTCGCAGTAGCTGGGAGGCTCACTGAGGGATCATCAAACCACGGGGATCATCGGTGAGCACCCGAGTTGAAGCTGAGCTGCTCGTCTGAGTGCGGCAATCATCATGGGCCAGCAGCCAGAAGCCAGCCCAACACAGCATGCTCCGTTAGCCTCTATAAAAGTCCCATTCGCGGACCCCTCATGCAGACAAAGCTGCTCCATTCCCAAAGCCAGCTCAAACAAAGTCCGCTTCCCAAACTCAAAGTCTCAGCCAGAAGACCTCCCACGCACAGCAGCATGGCAATCTCGCTCAACTCCGTCCTCCAGGTGGCACTGGTTGTCGTCTTGGCGGCATCGCTCAGGAGCGTGGGGGCAGCAGACCCCGACCCCCTCAGCGACAACCCGTCCAACACCGCAAGCTTCACCTTCAGGGGCCTGGGACCCAATGGCAGCACCACCATGTCGGCGGGGGGCAGGCGGGCCGGGCTCAGCACCACCCTCTTCCCAGCGCTGACGTAAGTTCCCTGGGCTCCACTGTCTATAAAGCTGAGCTTGCTGCAAAACAGATAAGCTGCCAGCTAGCATCGCTTGATAACCTCTGATGAGTGAAGGACACTTGATTTCCAGAAAAGCGAGAGGGACAGCTCCAAGGCCTGGGCGGCAGGTCGTTGCTCTGATCCCCTGCTCAGATTGAGGCATTGGAAGTTCAGGAATCACTTCAGGTTGACACGGTGATGCTGCACCAATCTGGAAGGCAATGTGTGTTACGCAGTGCAAATCTATCATTCAAACTTGGTGGAATGCTTGCTCTCAGGTCTTCAATCCTGGCAAAAGTTATGGCCAAGGATAGCCACTCTCCGGCTGGCATAGTCCTAGGCTCGGATTGCAAGCCTGGTTAACGTTGTTGCTGAGCGACAGACGCTGTGGCTAAAGATCAGCGTGACATCAGAATTGCTAGGGTTCTCAGAAAGCCTAAAGCCCCTTTTTGATCTCAACTTGCAGGGGTCAGGGCATCACGTACGTCCGCTTCGATTTGGAGCCGTGCTCTATCAACGAGCCCCACACCCACCCCCGCGCGACCGAGCTCCTGGTGCTCGTGTCGGGGGGTCCCCTCCAAGTGGGCTTTGTGGACACAAGGAGCAACCTTCACGTCGACCTTATGTACCCCGGGGATGTCACCATATTTCCCCGGGGGTTGATGCACTACGAACTCAACGTGGGGAACCAGACGGCGCTCTTCTACTCGGCTCTCAACTCTGAGAACCCAGGAACCCTGGTGAGTACTGGATAAGCGCTTGAACCCTTGAGTAAATGTGTCCAGTACTTTCATGATTAATGCTATTCATTCTGCAGAGAGGTGCTGTGTTAAACAGTTAAGGAAGGTGTCTTTGAATTGAAGCTGGCGGTATGTCACAGTAGATACTAATTCTTTGGTGAATGAAGCAGACGGCCGGGCCTCTTGCGGCCAAGTGTGGATGATGTCTCTTTCCTCTGCGAGGAGCTCCAGCAAAAGGCGCATTGCAGTTAGCAGGACGTTCCAGTCTTTCCTTGTGGCCCTTCAAAGCAGGAGCGAACTGCATTGAAAAGCTTCTGGTTCTGAAGTGTGGCTCTTTACTACATTCAAAAATGGGCACTACCTTCCAGCATGAGCGTCAACCCCGTGTTTACTCGAAAATCGTCACCAGTTACTCTGGCGCCAAAACCTTGCTCGACGTGGGCTTTCGAATCTGACACCTGTCCCTTTTGTCTCCCAGCCCATTGCCAACGTGCTCGCCCAGATCCCGCGGCGGACGCTCGTTGCTGCTATGAACGTCGGCCCTAACGGAGCAGACGCCTTCAAAGCGGCCCAGCCGCCCGCCAATGGCATGAGCACGCTCATGAAGCTGGACTCGTCGGTCTGTACTCCGAACACCAGAGTTACCACCATGGAATGAGAAGTCGGCTGCTACGTGATTCCGCTCAAGTTAAGAAGTGACGGTCCTAGCTGAAGTAGCTAGTCACAGACCGACTCTAGCAAAATATGAGTCATAAAACCCCAAAGTGCCTAGAGGTGGATGAAAGGTTTTGATTGCAGAAATTGCCAGAATTACAAGTAAATCAGTGTTCATCAGGAACTAGTACGTACTAGGATCAGGACGTCCTCGACGTCTCGTAGCCGAATATCCGAACATCCCACCGTGGATTTTCCGGTCGGACGGGCGTCACAGTCGGTTCAGAGTTCCCTTTTCAGACGTTTGGAAAGCTTAGCAGTGTAGAGACCTACTGACTTCTATGGTCAGAACGCTTGATTATTAGGATGTTGCTGGAAAGAATCCATGAGCCGTCATATCCAGCTTCAATATCTTCAGCTTTCTTACAATCTTTTTTCAGTCTTCGTCACAAGGGACAAAAGTCCTGGCAGTTAGCTGAGAGTGCAACCATGTTGGGACTAGATCTTGACGTTCAATACCTTCGCATCATCTGATCAGTGACGATAGTTGAACATGAATATTTACGCGCTTGCCTCATGCATGGTTGCATATTTACCGTATTATGATGAAGTGCAGGACTGATACAGCATCATTTCAAGTTTCAGATTTCCCGGTATGTTCATGTCCGGCCAGCTAGCTAGTGTATGGCCGCTACTCCAGCCATGTTACCCTGACCACATCCTGATAATTCTGCAAGCCTAGGTATTCAAATCATTCAACGTAACGTCGTAAAGTAGCTCTTCGCGTTCATGTGCTAGCCGCTGTGAAAGAATATGACCATAATGAGTTCGGGCTTCTGTACGTAAACAAGTTACTAATCTGGTTACCGAGCAGTTCGTAACGAAGCAATCGGATGGCAACACCTGGATGGGGTGGTCGGACTCCAATTATAGGATGATGAACTTACTGCCATAAGCAAAACAACGTTTTGCACGTGGTACATGCAAAAGACAATTGGCAATTTGCGCCGCATGATCATGTTGAATACCATGCCCCGGCCGGCCCTCACCGGCCTTTCAATTGCATGATCAATCTTGGTGGCATGAATCTTGCAAGCTTCACGTATGCCAAGCTAGGCCTAAGTTGGCATGGGATTTGTGCGCGAGTCGGTCAGTTTCATCCATGCATGATTGCAATGTACACATTCAGCAGAGCTCTAATCGGATCATCAAAACAAGCTGGGGCATGTTGCGGCGGCGGCGTTCTAACCTGATGGAAATGTGAGTCAGGCCAGACTTCCAATGCAGTGCCAACCTAGCTATTGACAGTCTCATTCAAAACGACAAGAGCTGCAAGCAAGTATGCTTACCAGCCCGGCCAGAGACGGGTGGGGTCAGAATTGGGGGTAGATATGGGCTGGGCACCGTACATGTGCGCGGCAGGTAGATTGTAAAAGACAACATCCAAACCTTATGAGCCTCGTATAAATTCACAGAGGTACAAAAGCCTGATAATTGAATCACTCTACATATAGCCACTGGTACCGCTCAAGTTAGCCAGATCCGCACCAACACCGCAACCTCCTTTGTGAAGGATGGAAGCAAAAGCCTAGGCCTACTGGTTGTCGGGATCATTGTTTCGGCTGAGCCGTCAAGCCCCACAGGAGCAACACCACGCTCAGATAGAAAAGCAAACTGGACGAGGATTCCCCAGTCCGCAGCTCAAAGGGCTGTGCTGTTGATGCAAGGGCTGCAGTCCACTGCGTCCAGATATTGACCACACCAGTTGCCAAGGGAGACTCGTGCCAGTCTGCCCAGCCAGCCCAGTCAAAAGCCTGTAAAGAGAGTGCTCATTAGGGACTGTCTGAGATGAAGGATGTGTTTCATCTTTCGTCAAGCACAGAGATCCGGCGATACTCTCTGAATCTCATCCTTTCGCTGGACATTGGCGATCATGTATGAGCTGAAGAAGTAAGCAAGTTTGCTGCCGCCATTCGGCTGGCAATAATATGGCCCGAAACTGCATCAGTGTGTTTGATTCTGTTTGTTAAAGGCAATCCTCTGCATCTTAACTCTCCATACAGCGTGTCTGACCTCTTCAGTTGAATAGCAGCTGACAGCAATGCGTCAAGACTTCCATACAGTCCTTCGAAACAGATGTGATCAGAAGGTTGTGCAATAGAAAGTTGGGACAGAGAGTACAAGAGGAGAAGAAAGCAGCTCATGAAATAGGAGCCTTACCTCCAGGCCATGTCTGATGTCGTCAACATCACCCAAGAAAGAAGGATCTGAAGCCAGCGCAGTTGACGTGCTGGACAAATGAACAGAAAGTGCGAACCCCAAAGAGCATACACTTCTACTAAGAGCTTGACCGGCCGTCAAGCTTTCTTGAGCTGCGGAAACCTTTCTGCTCTGCTGACTAGGTGGATGCCATCTCCTAAGAGGAGCCCTCCTGCGGCTGGGTTGGGAACGGACTGTGGACTTGCGGCTCTCCCTCTGTGAAGAACAGAAGAGGTTGTGGTCTCGAATGTTGGTGGTTTGCAATATGGTTGATCGAGACTGACCCTTGCAAACTGGTGATGAAAGTGTGGCGATTGGGCTGGCACCTAAAGAGGAACCATGAGTACCACTCATGATCGTTCACCACCTGGGACCTTCCTTGAAAGAGGACGTCGACCTACTTCTGCTCAGCTCTGCTGCCGCGCTTTAGGACTCAGGTGAAATGAAGGCTCTCGCTGATCTGTGCAGCTTGCTACTTGTGTTTTCTTTCCTGACACCAGCTCCTCATCCTAATGTGATGATCAATGAGGACCACTATGTCCCTGGACGCAATCAACGTAGGTAGCCATCTAGATCTGGAAAGAAAGATTCTGAAGACGGTGAGCTCAAAGGCTGGGCACTTTGGACAAAGCAAGAACTGGCCAACATCTACCGTAAAATGACCGTGTGCAGCAAGTAGCCAGGAAGCTGAAGCTGGATGTGAATGAACTCCGTTCCAGTACAGCCCATCACCGGGACTGCCGGTTTTGGATGTTGATCAACTTTTAACTCTGAGTCTGAGTCTACGGTATAGTGACACAGCGCTGGCGAGAGACGGTTCTTCAACGTATCGTTACGCGGTGGCACTCCGAGTTTCTGAACATCATAGCCTCCGACATGGCTCTCTGTGCCACGACCCCGGACAGGAGCTCTGCAAGTCGCAAGGTCCAGGTCCACAGCCACCCTCCCGAATTTTATTCAGCAGTTTGCAAGACGCAGGCTTCCAACCTGTATTAGTCTGCATTGTCTATTGCTGGATTCAATGGTTCAACCTCTTCAAATGACATCTGTTGAGGTATAGGCCTGGCAGGTGCCGCTGAGCAAGTGAAGCCCGCTTCCGCATGCAGTTAGTTGCAGACAGAGTGGTCACGACAGCGGACACACAGGTTTTTGCGGCGCAGTTTGCGAGAGATCACATCAGGGGTCTGGCTGGTCATCACCAAGCAGACCAGCTCGTAGGGTCCATCTGAGGAACAGGATGCTGGCCGCACGGTGCCAGATGCTGTCTGCTGCAATTGGCCCTCAATTGCCTTCTGCAACAATTGTCGACCTTTCGCAGCCTGCAGAATGGGCCACTCATCTTATTTCCCAAACCCCCTTAGTGACTGCCATTGCCCCTCTGCTGACACCCTGCAATGCACCTTTCAACCTGCGGCGACACCGGAGTCTGCGTCGCTCCGTTGTTGCTTGCTCAGGATGTGGTGACTTTCCAGAGAGAAGCTTGCAGGGGGCCGACGGAATGCAGGAAGCTCTGGTTCGAGAAGAGTCTTTGGTTAGCTCCTCCTCGGAGGTGCGGCGTTCTCAGCTGCTTAGAGCGCTGCTGCTCGGAGCGGGCGCTTGTGCTGCAGGAGAGTGGGAGGAAAGCGCTGCTGCGACGGGGCTCATTTTGCTGCCGCCCGCAAAGCTGACGAATGAGTATTTCCTGGTCCGGGCAGGTGAGGGCTACCGGCAGAGGGCGCCGCGGCATAAGTTAGAGATGATACCAAGTGGACTTACTGCAAGTATGAGTGTTGCTTTCTGATGAAGGCTGGGGTACACTGAGTGATGTTGCTGTTTCTGTTTTGGACTATGAAGTGAAGGGCGGCGTTTCTCTGAGCAGAGAAACATGCCAGTGCACGTTCGTCTAAATCCCATGCAAACTGTTTGTGAGCCTGCGCGCTGCAGGAGAGTCGGAAGTGGAGACACAAGGGTTCATCATGACTAACCCGGTGGCGAAAACATCTATGGACAGCGGGCTGAGCAAGCTGGGGAGGCAGCAGGCAAGAGCCCATACCGCTGCTATAGGCTTCGTGACTTTGAACAAGTCTTGTTCGATCCTGTCTTGAGCTGCTGAAATTACATTGTCGTGGACTGCTATGTTGCTAATGTGCGGCACAGCCCGACGATCTTCGCTGGCTTCCCCCTTCCTTGAGCGCAGCGGTTGCAGGTTGGTTTGGACTGTTTGCTTATAACCACGACTTGTGCTCCCGTTGTAACTTCGGAAGTGAGGTTAACCATGAGGTTAGGCATGCTGAGGCCCTGCTTGGATAGCTATGTCTAAGCTGTGCTGAGTCAATGTGAGCTTGCTCTGTGCATCATGATACATACAGTACTGGTGTGGCATTATTCTGCCATCACTTGGTAGATAGTCCGCAGCATTTAACACTGACCTTGACATTCATTCCGCACCCTAAAAGCTGCTTCTCAATTGTTTTCCTGTAAAATTCTGTTTGATCGATTGACTAGACAGCGAACGCGTTGAACATTCGGTTCTCCCGATGCTGCCCCTCACCTCAATCGTGACTGCGAATTCTGTCATTCCATAGATATCAACACACCCTAAGCTTACAGGTGGCATTGTCTGGTTGTGCCAGGTGTTGTCCACCATCCAGCAGTTGCAGGACCTGGGGGCCTGCACCGCCAACTGCTGGATCTGGCCCTCCATCACACAAGTGAGCATCACGGCTATTTCTTGGCCCACAACGTACTGACTCTTGACCAAGGAGCAAAGTCGATATCACTTGGGTTTGGCCCTCAGCTCGATAGTCTTGTCCGGCCTTTCGACAAATCTTTCGAGCGGAGGGGCAAACCCAAGTGCTTTGACTTCATACAACGTCAGCCACTTGGGCAACCCGGCGCTCGTTCGATTCTTCTCCTTTCATCCAGTATCCGGCAAGTGCTGCCCTGCTATTCGAATCCTCTTTTAACACGACATATCTGTGAGCGAATCCTTTAGAAGCCCGCTAAAAAGATTCGCAGCGAGCCAAATAGCCGGGCTTCGATTAGTGCTTCAACAAAAGCGGTCTTCTACTTTCGGCCGTGCAGCGAGCGTATCAGACCGCTGAGCTGGTTGCCTCCGCTTTCACTGTCGGGCGGAGCCGCATCGTGCCGGAGTACAGCTTCCTGGACGCTCGCGGGCTGGGCTCGTATGAAGGGAGATCACTCGCACAAATCCAGGAGGTATGAGTCCGGTCTGGAGGTCCTTCTGCAACTGTTTGGCTTCCACTCTGCTCTACTTTGGAAGCCCTTCGGTCCTAAGGTCGAGCTGGAAATGCGAGTTTCTTATTTGGGACTTGAAGCTCGATTTCGGCTGCCCTCTGTCCATCCGACAGGAAAGGCTTTAAAAAAGTGCAGCATTACAGCGGATTCCACACATGTCCTAGCGTGCTATGCCTGCAAAGGTCCTAAGGTGTTGAAATCTGTCCTAGGCAGATTTGAGGTTGTGAGCATGTTACGATGTCGTATCTGTCTTGTGCTGCGACAATCTCCTCGCCATTGTTTGCTGACCTTTTCAGAGTAAAGCTGGTCGGAACACCCGAGAGAAAAGCTGTGCCGCCTCATGGTTTGAAAAAGGCGGGATGCTCTGCCTTTCAAGGGCCAAAGGCGTGGACTTCAGATCTTAGAACGAGAAGCGAAGCAAAATTATGGTTCAATCTCTTCCAGTCGTAAAATTCTGACGATGGTTCCTTTCTCCCTAGATATAGCGCAAGTAGAGGACAGTAATTCTACTTTCGTTCCACTTCTGGCTTCTGCTACGATGTGTGGAGGTTCTGTGAGCGTTGGCGTCTTCCATTGCCACCTTAATCGACCAAAAAACGCTCTGAATCGCGTCTTCGGCACGTTTTGTCTGTGTTCGAGTGGAGTCTCGGTCATCGCTTGACCAAGCTTAGAGCATGGTGACGACATTCATGACGTCGAACTGAGCGTGCGACTGAAGCAACGTCCTCTTTCAACGCCCGCTGCAGTGCAGCAAGCACCTCCGGAACCCGCCTCCGAACGAGGCTTGGCACTACGCAATTTTGTCATCTTCACAACTGCTTCGCTCCCTGACACAGCGGGGTCAAGGAGAATCAGTAATTTTAGGACCGGGGCCGGGGACGCTGTTGGAAGGACTGACGTGGCGGGGTTCATGGGCGAAACCCTGGGCTAGGCTGCTTTCGACCAAGCATTGATTGAAGTCTCCGGGTCAAAACTCAAAACCTCGCCACGTCAGCCTTCCAAGGCTCCGTTCGCCAAATTACTGATTTTCCTTGACCCCGCTCTGACAGGTGTACGAGTCGGACCGGGAGTCCGCCTTCTACCGCCCCCCCGCTTTCGTGGACGGCACTCCCAACGAGTCCGTGAACGACGTGTTGGTCCGGGTCCGGCAGCTGATGTCCATCCTGGAGACGCAGTACCAGGGGGACCAGGTCGTCATCGTCTCCCCCGACTCCGACAACCTGTCCGTGCTGCAGGTACGGCCGCGCTGACCGTGTCGCGCGTTTTTATACCCGCTTTTCGGCGATGTCCTTGCCTCGATTACGGATCGAGTTCGCCGTCGCTGATTGGGACAAGTGCTTGTTTGACGCCAATGGATTCGAAGGCTATGTTTTGACGACGATTGGCGTGACGTATCTGTTGTGTTTGTGGTTAGTTGACCAGACCAGAGCACTGTTGCTGATCGTCTGCAGAGTAGAAGCTTCAAAAGCGGCCGTTCCTTGTTTTCATGATTGTTGCCATCAGCGTCCGTGCTTCGAATCTTCCCGCGAACTCTGTGGGAAGCCCAGTTTCCACTAGCGGCAGACGGCATTTGAGTCCGCGTTTGACACGTCCGTTGCAGGCCGCACTCTTGGGCCTAGACCTGCGGCAGCACTCGTCCCTGGCTTTTCGCCCCGGGGAGGTTCGCAAAGTAGTCCTGAGTGGAGAAGCCCCCCCAAGGCCGACCAGCGGGTTCTTCAAATGCAAGCAGCTACGCAATAGGCAATGGGACTGCACAGTCTGAGCAGTGCGCGTTTTGAAGCAGGTTATAGTAGGGCGGTCTGGTGCCTTCTCGCAACAGGAGTTTGGTTGTGTCTGCCAAACTAACCATGTACATAGGTCACATTCTGTACCATGCGGCATGGCATGAGCATGCCGTAACGGGGGTAAATGGGCGTGTTGTTTGGTCTCAAGCCCTGGTGTTGTTCTATAACACACGGTTGCTGTTTTCAGCGCTCCTTACCTCGCTTAATTGGCATGATCGTG
The DNA here is from genome assembly GCA_000708835.1 of Klebsormidium nitens. Classification (NCBI taxonomy): domain Eukaryota; kingdom Viridiplantae; phylum Streptophyta; class Klebsormidiophyceae; order Klebsormidiales; family Klebsormidiaceae; genus Klebsormidium; species Klebsormidium nitens. The sequence continues at coordinate 30,726 of DF237549.1, forward strand.
GCACGTTCTGAGCTTAAGTCGGATGTGGCCCAGGATCTCGATCTTCGCTTCAGCTCTCTATCCAGTGGTTGAAATGCAAGGTGTGGCAGTGTTGGATATGCAGATTGTGCCAAACTTCAGTCTTGCCGAGTCTGTGTGAGGTTGCAAAACGTCCGACATTGCAAAGAGCTAAAATTTGTCAATAGTATGATCGACGCCCTGCCATGTGCCGACTTCGCATTCAAAGATTGCATGGCTTCGGGAAGCCGCAACCGGCCGACATACCACGATCGACGTTCAATAGGTTGACTTCTTTGAAGTGGGCGGCCGCCGCTTTAGTATTATAACATGCAATTTCGCCACGTCTAACAGCCCGGTGTGCATAATGCTAGAATTATACACTTTAATTATTGTGGCATAATTAGATATATATAAAAACATAATTATATTACGTTTTTAGTGCATAATGCCCCTAAAAGTGACCGGGGGGTTACTATGCCAAGCTAGGCCCGGATGGTAAGAAGTTACTATACATGACGGCATCATTAGATGAGCCTTTTCAATTGGCCGGTGGTCGTACACTGATGAAGCAATAAATGTTATTAATGGCAGCCCGCATGCTAGACTCAACAATACACCTGCTCACTGTCACGAGCAGCTAGTATAAGGCGAAATCGACAACTATAGCTCACTACTACTCTATTAGTGTCTGAGTCCAGCTAGCACGTACCGTTTTTCAACGTGAACACCCTTCCGTGCCGCAAATGTGTACCGACCAGGTCACATACCGCTGCGCCCGGTTGGTACCACACTTGCACAGCGGCCCTCGATCCGGCACTCGTCATTGCCGGCGGGGTTGCCGGCCGGCCGGGTACAGTAGGTGGATGATCGCCACCCGGCGGGTGGGGTTTACCCTGCCAATTAAATTGGAACAGAGTTGATAGCTGACTGTGATACGAGCTAACTGTGACAACGGTGTATCTGATGTCGTTGCAATATGAGCTGTATATCGTTCACGCTAGCCTGCGTGCGTACTTGTGGCAGTTTTCTACATCCTACTCAGTGACTGTCGAAAAGCGACCCCGAAAAGCGACCGCGACGCATGCATAGCTGCAAGTGTGCTCAGATATCCCTCTCGCTCCGCTGGCCATGCCAAGGCGCTTCCTATATCTGCTTCCCACTATTGCCTACGTGGAGCCTCCCGTGCAGCAGTCTCGGCGCACCTTTCGCCGAGTCGAATCCACGGACACACACATAACCTGCAGGAGCGAACGACAGACAGATATGGCTTAACGTAACGGGTTTAGCTCTGAATATCCACCTTCGCGTGCCTTCTCCAATCTTGTTCATCGATCGTCATGGTTAGGCCAAACGTGAGGGACTGATCTGAGGTACGGTGCGCGTCCGGCGGCCTCCACAACGGCTAGTCGCAAAAAAAAAAAAAACTGACTGTGAGAACTCTTGGCATAGGTCAAGATTGCTCCTTCTGGTATCAAAAATTTGAGTTGGTTTTGGAGGTGATCCGCCCTCCTTTCTGGCATGGCGGTGCGCCCGCAGACGCGCATGATCCGGCCAGCAGCAATGCAGACCATGGAGACTTTACTGCGTACTACCCGAGTACTCTGAGGCCAGAACGATGCGCCAGACACTTTCATTGGTACGCGTGCAATAGATTGACGACCACGTTTGATCCTTAAAACCTCTCAAAAGCCGCCCGCATAGAGCTACGAAGGCCCACTTCAAACCTCGTCATGACTCCGAAACGCAGTACGTTGAAACCTAACGTATGTGGGTCCCGCTTTGCACAATATCTGTGCGTCATGCCGCAGTTTTGGACAACTTGGCGTTGGACGCGCCCGTGGAAGACTTGCCCCGGTTACAGGAGATACGGACTACTCACACCAACGCGGAACCAAGCTGCAAGTTCTCACCGTGCTCAAAAGCTTGTGAAATCTCATTCTGTGAGCACCCCTTGAACAGACTCCCGGCGCCGGTGCCAAAGTAAACCTTGGTGCGGGGCAGGTCCGCGAAGTCGGCAGCGGGCGCGGCGGGGGGGTAACTAGAGGTGCGGTCGTCTGCAAAGAGCTCGTTTGCTTGGAAGTGGGTTCCGTTCAGCGGGAACCGGCCGGAGAGAGCGGTCCGGCAGGGGACCTGCGCCGAAAGATGCGTGGTGTGAGTAACCAAAAGGTCCTGGAGGCGCGGACGCCCGCTTCTTTTGCATTTCAGAGCCGCTGCGCTGAGGATTTCTCATAACAGCGCGATGTGGCGGTGTTCTTTGGACATTCCCTTCTAGAAAGAGCTGACAGAAAGCTGCGATTCTCAAAGTGACACGTCAAGTGCGTCAGTTCTTCGAAGGGATGGCGGTTGCGACACTGAGACGGCCATAGCTAACCTGCAAATGAGGTTTGTTGATGCAAACGATCAATGTGGACGCCTTGATGTTACAGAAGCTTTGTGAGCCAGCTTATGTAAGTCACGAAATGAGAGACGGTCATGTCCTAAAGAAAAGAGCCCCCATCGCCTTTGCTTCTGCTCCTTCGACTCAACTCGCACAAGGCGCGCGAAGCGACATCGCTGACCTGACCGTTCAGAGACCCGTGAGTTACTTGCCTAGTCCTTAAGAACCACCTTTCATCTTTCAGACCCAAAACAAGAGAATTCTCAGTCGCCTGTTGAGTCGTTCAACTGCTTCGTGACCCACCAGCACGGTGAAGTACACCGTTCCCTCCACGTGGCAGCCGCAAGTGCTGCAACCGCAGGGGACCATCCCAGCCGCTTTTTCACCCGGTATCGTTCCGCCCATGTCTTCAAACTTCGCTCGAACTTTCCTCTCCGCTAGTCCCGCAGTCTCCTTCCTATCAATGGCCGGCACGTCAGTGAGACTAGCGAGCCGCTTGAACTTCACCACCTCCCGTCCGTGATGCGCACACAGGTCCTGCCGCATCTCTAGTTGCTCGCGGAGGCTGATATTCTCCGTCCAAACAAATTCCAAGCCGTCGCCTTCCTCTTCTTCATTTACGAGGACCCCGCACTTTGCCCTGCTCTCAGGCTTGCTACCTCCACCAGCCCCCCTGTCGCTTGCGCCCCACGGCAACGCTGAGTGCTCCGCCTCATCTTTGACGCTACGTGCGCGCGCGCGAGTATGAAGGAACACATCATCCGCTGCGCTTTCCAGGTTGATCTCCTTCCGCTTCGAAACCTTCCGGCGCTCGTCCGTTTCCGGAACCCCCAGGACCAGCGCGGCATCCGCACCCCCCCTTGAGTAACCTCTGCTCCCTCTCGGCCGGCACAGGACGGGAGTCTTCACAACACTGCCGTCCGCTTCTTCGTTTAGCCCAGCTACCCGTGCCGCTCCAACAAAAGGGCCAATCTGAATTGGCATTCTCCTCTCGGTATCTTGTTCATCTGCCTCCCACATTGCAAAACCACCGCCCGGCACACCCTCCGATTCAACACTCTGCGTGCCGCTTTCCTGCTCCGACCGCCTCGTTCTGCTACGGCTCATGACAGCCTGGACAGCTTCCCCCGGCTCCTCTTTGGGCAGCTTCAGCTTCGACAATGGCCCCTCTCCGTCGTCCCAATATTTCTTTCGTTTGCTGATCACAATGCTACCGTCCGTTTCTTCCGGCTTCAGGTTGGGGGCTCTCAGGGTTCCACAAGTCCGCCCCGCAGTCACCTCTGCTGTGCACCCCTCCCTGCCAGAACAAAGCCCTGCCCGGGCCGCACTGCCTCGTCCACCCCTCCGCTTCTTCGAAGAGTTCGTCGAGATTTGGACTGAATCTGTCACAAATCCGTCTTCCTCTATCTTGACAGGGTTGACGTTGTGAGGACCACGTTCGTGAAGTACGACAGTTTCTAAGTCCTCAGAAAAGTCCCCGCTTCCTATCTTCCGAGCCGATTGACCTTCTTCTTGCTCCAGCTTCTGCTTTCTGCTGCGGGTCATGATTGCAGATTGCTCGGACAAGGGTTTTGATTTGACTCCCTCCTCGTTCCTGCAGGAAGCGCTGTTCGGCTGCTCGAGAACCTCTTCCGGCCTTTTTCGGTTCGACGCCACGTTCTGCCGCCCATCTCGGCTTCGCGGCTTTCGCGCCGCAGGAAGAAACATGGGGAAGGCGAGCGGAGCCGCTTTCGGGAAGACTTGGAGGCCTTGGTGAGGGTACAAGATGGGGTTTGTAGGCCACAGAACCGCAAAATACGGAATTGAATCCGCTGGGTCGCGTTTCAGAAACTGCAAGGAGGCTGTCCAAAACTTGGTTAAAAAGAGGCTCTGTTTGAAATGATGTGTGCTTTGAAACGTAATATGAAAGATCAGTGGCCCACCGTCGCGCTGCACGTATGTTCTGAGCTTTAAAAAAGATTTTTCATTACTGCTGACGTCCTTTCCAGTGGAAGTGGGAACATTCAATTGATGAAAGCACATCACCAAGATGCCAATCTCCACACAATCAATTTGACCGACTGTCCATAGACGGGCCCAGGTTGAACACTGAATATGCGTCCAGGTTGAAACATTTGCTGCATATCTGAACGAGCCCACGCGGATGCGCGCGTATGAAGAGCGCGGTAAGTAGCGCGCGCGCGCCTGCTCTACCTACCCCTCGCAGCGCCGGGTGGTCGTCTGGCAGCCGCACGGCGTGGCGCACCGTCCGCAGCTTCTCCGGACGCAGGAGCGGAAGCGCCCAGAATTGCGTGCGCGCGCTCCTTTGTATGGTGCCCACGCCCTTGCTGCGCGCTTCAGCGGCCGCGTCTCTGACGGCCTCGCGCAGCGCGCGCATGTCCTGTTCGGCGGGCTCAACCGGGACCTTCGGAGAAGGGGCAGGAGGCTGGTCCGAGCGCAAAGTAGGGAGCGGCCGCGAAAGCTGCCTCTCTCTGCAGAAGGAAAGCTCATCAGTGCAGCTTGCACTCAAACACCGTATCCCGACTGTCAAGTTGCAGGGGTTCTCGACGAATGGTTTGAGCTGCAAAGCTAGCGCACACCTGCCATAATTCTTCAGAAAGCATCTTGGTTTCAAATCCAAATCTTACTAAACTTCTTTCTCTACGTCCGTGTCTAGAATGTTCTCAAAATGCTACTCGAAAACAACGATGATGGGTCGTCCGTTTTTGCCCGTAACCTGAGGCGCTACTAACACTTTCCCCCTTTTTTGGCCAAATGTAAGATCTGGCTAATCAGGTTTGTAAGGCATCTATTTTGCTTCAACAGGTTTTCGATTTCAGCCGTTCAAAGAGCACAGGCAACATTGATTCAATTCAACCCCAAACCGGAAACCTTCAAAGTTCTGGTGTTTACTTGTGGGCTCTGGCGCTCTCGAAGTGCTTGCATTCTCCCTGCATCGGGCAGGCCAAGCAGTTGGGCGCCCGCTTGGTACAGAAGACCTGCGGAACGAAGGGGAAATTTCATGCAACGACTGGACTTTCCCCATAGACGAGTAAGCTCCAAGTACTGCCTCACTGTGGCTTCCAGGAAGTACGTGAAGAAGAAGAATTGGATCTTTCTTTTTAGTCCGTCCCAGACAGGAAAGCACTTCGAGGAAAGCAAATTGTTCAAGCAGCTGCAAGTCTCTTCAGATCCTCGCTAACGGTGCATCAAGCGTGCATGAAAATGCCGTCCTGATGATGCTGTAAGTTCGTAATTATAAGGAGAGGCACAAGCCCCTGTTAATTTTCCGGGGACTTATTTCACTCCCCGAAGCCTGCTCGTGAAGTTCCTCGAATCGACGTTTATTTCTAGCTAGGTTGAGCTCACCTTCCCAAAGGTTATGAGCTGGCAGTGCATTTCGTACAGGGTCTCCACGTCCAGGTGACTCAGTCGGCGCCAGAGGTACTCTTGGATGCGCTTCTGAATCGGGTACCTGTTAGCTATCCGAAGACGCGTTGAATAAGAGACCATCAGGGACCGGAGTCAGCATATTTATGGGTTTGGATCGACTCTGCGGACACCACACCGCTGTCGTCAGTTTGGAAGACGCCCGGTTGCTTCTTTCGCCACGGCTGACCGTGACGTCCAGCTGGGCGTCAGCTCTCTGCTTTGACTAGCTGGCGCACATCGCGCGTCTCGTATTGTGGGGGCGTGTTTTAGAGCGCTAACGCACCATCTACGAAGGTGCCGTTGAACAACCTTTCCCCTGCTGACCTTCCTCGATTCTACGGGTGCAAAAGCGCTGGCGAAACCGGTTAAAGACGGGGAGAAAACGGTGTGCGCGCACTCACTGTTCTAGCAGGTGCAGCTGAAGCTCCTCGTCAAGCGGCTCCAGCGGCACCCAGCCCAGGCGGACGGAGACGCGGCCCACATTGGTGTCCACCTGCGGAACGGAAAAGAGGGCCCACAGTTTGGCTGCTAACCAGGCTGATAAACAGACTGGAGTTCCAGGTTATTGGACAAATAACGGGTTTCAAGGCTGGTTACTGCCCACGTCTGATCAATGGACACATGACCTTTTCATAAGCAGCCCATAGTTATATAGCCAGCCCATAACCATCCTTGGTTAGGGGGCCGCAAATGCCTGAGGGTGACCGGCACATCAAACAAAAAGCTCGGAAAAGTTGGGAAGACCTGAAAATGCACCGTATTTTCCTTAGGAAGCATCTCCGGCTTTAAACATGCGCGACCGGAGACGCACTCCTGTCGCAAAAGATGCCACGGACCGCTTTGTGCAGAGACGGGCCTGGCGATTGCGTTTACTAAATCTACGGACACCCCGGGCTCTTGCGTGCTAATCTGACCCGTGGTCAATTCACAACCAGTCGTCTGGAGATTCTACGCTAACCAAGTGGGAATCAATTTGACAACGCCGAAGTGGAAAGAGTTCAGCAAAGAAAAACTTGGTTTTCTTACCGGGAAGGCGGCTTTGTGGAGACAGAGCAGCAGGATGCACTCCGCGCTCTTGAGCCCCATGCCGTACAACGAAGTGATGTAAGCGCTCGCGCGCTCTCGGGAGCACTCGCGCAGCCACTCCAGGTCGATGGTGCCATGGTCGCCCCTCACCTTGCCCAGGAACGCCTTGATCCTGAGTAGAAAAGTGAGACACGTATCAAAACGTGAATGTTCTACTGCACACCTTCTTTTTAACGTGGAGGTAGATAGACAATCTGGTGTCGTTTGTGAGTGGACCTCGATGTGGCAATCTGACCGGAGCGGTTTCGCGGGGCACAAAGGGGAACCTTTTGGGTACAGCTGCGCCACTCAACACTTCTGACGGGTTCTGCCACTTCGATTCTTCGTCAATATTATACCAGCCTGGTATACCGAGGTTACTGGCAGTAACTCCAGAGGGACGTGATGATAGTCAGATTTCTGCCCGGCCTATCGACGAACTCCTTGAAGATTGATGCTGTTCAGCTTGCTCTGTGTGTCCACGCTGAAAAGCCGCTTACCTCGCAGCAAGCCGTGTCTGCTGGCCCCGTTCTCTGATCACGTCAGCAATTTCCGCTTCATTCGCAGCCAGCACGGCATCCCAGTCGACACAGTCTTCGTGCTCCGGTGGCTTTCCTGGACCACGTGATCCCTCTTCGCCGCGACACGTGGCCGCCGCTCGTCCGCGTTTGGCGGCCTCATCAGCCGCGGTCACTCCGCTTGTGAACGCTATACCCCTTCCGTCCTCAATGTCTGCGATGTTTGGTTCTCTTTTGAGTCGTCTCAAAACGCCCGCTTGATTTTCGGTGTCCTTAGCAGCTTCCCCATGTTGATACGCCCCTCCCGCTTCCGTGCCGAGCGACGTTTCTGCACCCGTCTTCGAAATCCTACCTGGCAGGTGTTTTGACCCCACTCCTAGTTCCTCCTTGGGAGAGGTATTCATTGGTTCCGTCGCTTCCGGTTCCGCAGACTGCCCACTCTCAGCATCGGTTCCTGAGCTCGGCGGACACTTTTCTGTGACCTGGTCTTTGCAGAGTCCACCATTCGGACGTCCTTTAGACTCGACGCCGTCCGTCTGTTTGCGGGCGTCCGAGTCGGGGCCCGGCCCTGGGGCGGACGCGACATCCGAGGAGGGCGGCCGCGGGACAGCGTCCGGATTTGAGGGTTCAAGTCCGCGGCCGCGCTTCGGCCACCGCGCCACCATGCTCTGGAAAGCCGAGCTGTGAGGAGAAGGAGGCAGGTTTCGAGATAATAATGTCTCAAAAGCAGAGGCGATCGATCAATTTGAGCTCTTGTACAGAACCTTGAGCGGGTCAGTTGTTCTTAAGTACTCGAAAATTGCATTCAGTCGCGTCTTCCATCTCAGGAAGAGAATTGGTCCACCTCCAGAACGCTGACCATCAGCCAAAAGTCACGGGTTGTCAAAAAACAGTTTGGTGCTCGAATGTTGCAAAAGGAGGCCTGGATAACTTGCAGACAAAGGGGCCTGGAGACACGTGCTGCCCCCTTAAAAAAACTCTGGGCGCTTGACCTGAGTGCCCAACCGCTTGTGAGTTTAAACCATCCATTACTTTTCTCTTTGAGCAAGAAAAGCTGTATTGTTTGAGTAGAGCAGCAGTTGCCGTGTTCTCAAACCTGAGCTTACTGATGCTGGGTTTGAGCTGCTCAGGAACCAGGGTGGTTCAAAACGACTTGCCTTGAGACCGTGTCGGAGACGTTTTGCGTCAGGAACGCGCCCACTACGGAGTCGACCACCGAACCTTTCCATGCCGAGAAGCGCCTCTCGCCTGCAGTAAAGGGACCGCATCGACCCTACCTTTGAAGACTGGCGAGTTTCAAACACTTGGGGCACCATGGAACGAAATCACGCACGCAGATCTGCAGGGACTCAGCTCCCTAGCGTGCTCGGAGAATTGTTCTGGATTACTGGTTATAGCGAGTTAGAAGGTAACGTTGGATTGAGAGACGGCCGGCGGAAAGAGCCCACGGGGCACGCTTTGGGTCTTGGACTAGCTCGTAAGTTTAAGCTGAAGAAAAGGATTGACCCGGGTCCAACGCTACCGCTTCTTCAGTGCCCGCCGTGACCGTCACGGCCGTCGCTGACTGTTAAAATGAACTTCCAACCCATTTTTGGCACCAGGCTAGAATTCTTCCAATCCACAAACACCTTCCGAAGCGGATGACTGCCCCTTTCCTAGTGCGTCAAGCTAGAACGCGGCTCTGTCTGCCTTACCTTGTACAACTCGCACACGGGCCACGAACCGTCGCGCCGCTGTTTCCAGCGCCTCCCCCCCTTCAGCCGGCGTTAGCGAAGCACTCCCTGGCTCGCCGCCCGGCGTGAGTGCTAGCTTAGTGGTTTCTATGTCCTTGATCACGCGTGCTCGCTTGAACCGCCTCCGTTTCTCCGCAACGGTGTCGACCGGGACCAGCTCTGTCCCTGATTTGTTTTGGAAAAGTTTCTTGGGCTCCAAAGGCGCTCCTCCAAGCGGGGCCATATTGACAGCCTGACCCGAAGCCGGGGGTGGCTGCTGCAGACTTTCGATCATTCTGCCGGCAGACGATGGCGATGGGCGCTGCCCATTAGTTGCTGCCACTGCAGAATGACACCTGGGCCAATCCCCCGACCGCGTCCGGCAGAGACGGGGACCTAGGAGCCCAGAAAGCTCTTTGCTGCCCAACTGAATGAGGTTTTTGGGGCACTGGCATTTGAAGTCTGGGTTCCGTTGGCTCCCCGCTTTGCAGTGGGGGGAAAATCCGCGTTCTGTGTCCGCAGACGTTCCTTGGATCGCCCTTTCCGTGCTTCCTACTTTCAGCTTTGATATCGAGAGCTTCAATGGCGTGGCGGCTTCCTGGCGGCAGGACGCTTGAAAGCCACTTTTGTAGGCAACTAGTTATCCAAAGACACTACTCCTGAGTATGCCGGTTTTCGTCCCTACGATGACCAACATGCACGATTGTCGACCGTACACTCAGCATAACTTCTTCAGTCCTTTGAGATCGTGTGAACGTCGACACTAGATTCGTCTCAGACCACATGCATTCTTCGAGGATCACTAGCTCCTTCGGGTCTGCGCCGGTCGACGGCCAATCAAAAGAAGGGGGAATGTACGCCGTTTGTTTGGATTTCAACTTTGTCGCTTACTTCAGTGATCTTAGTGCGTACCACTGCAAGATGCAGGAAGAGCCGCTGCGTGAGATCGTTCGCTCAAGCGTGGGACGTAAGACTACTGCCCGCGAGCCTGAACAACGGTAGGCGGCAACGCGGGCCGCCGAACTGGCAGTTGAAGTCACGTGCCACTCACCACTGGCATGTCAAAAGCGTGAACTTCAGTGCCGGCACCGATCCGCTGCATGCGACATCCGTACTGTCAGCTTCATTCTTAGCTTCCAGCAAAACCAATAATGCGCAGCCGGCGCGCAATGTGATCGACATGCAGATCGATCATGCACTGCGCATGGTTAATATGCGCATGTTAACCGTCTCAAGCCAGAACATGATGCAGACGCCGCCAAGAACATGATGCAGTCCACGTACACGTGGCTAGAGTTTGATTGGTCACTGGGCCCTGCCGAAAAAACGGACATGCATTCTGCTATGTAGAAATGACCATCATCGATCATTGGATTCCAGCTAACACCTTGAAGCTAGAGTCTGCTTACCGTAGCAGGCTTGGCAGTTAGTAGCCGGGCAAGATCATACCATAGCTTCTGAAGTTGGGGGACTCCGCGACGGGTAGTCATAGATCGGCGATTGCTCGCCGGTAGGCAACTTGCATGTCATCATGGCATGCCCAGAGGTTATGCCATAACTATGTCAAGATGATGTAGTACTAGCCCAATATCAACATCGATCGGATGCGCTTGCACAGTACGATCTTTTCGCGGGCCACTGCCATAATTGCTACTGCACCGGCACAGTTGAGGCACTAGGCAGCACTTGTATGCCGATCGAGCGCAAGTTGAACCTTACTGGCGCAGACTTTATGGGTTAAAACCTTGAACAATAATCGAAGCCCGGCCTGCCGCGCTGAATAGCAATTAGCTAGAATGGTCAAGCAGAAATTACAACTAGGTTGCTCGCCGGCGTCCCCAATCTGGTCCAGCTTACTGAAGCCTGAAAGTTTACTTAAAGTACTACATAACCCCTCCACAGATTAAAAACTTCAATCAGGGGCCGCTTGCAAGAATAACTGTGCTTCCAAATACCGGTCCTTGCAAGTACTTGCGTTGCGGGGCTTATGCGTTACAGAGAACTATCCAACCGGTCACTCCAAGGAATAGCATCAACAAAAAGGAAGTCGTGGTCTAGGTGACTGTATAACTTTGGATACATATTTTGGCAGTATTCTGTCACTCCTCTTCTCTACTGGTGCCCAAAGTGGTACTCTCTTCTACCAGATGATCGCGGAGCGAAGCTCTCAACGCTTCTACCAGAGTCGGGAACCTCTCCAACACGTCAAACAAGTCGGATATAAGCAAGCCCAGCACGGTGCACTCGTCTTCGCAGGTTGCTGTGAGATCCATCCGCACGTTTTTGACCCGGATACTCTTGAGGTCGGTGTCCTTCTCCTTGGCGGCCGGCACGTCTTTCTTCGTCTGCACCAGTACGCCCGTGAGGCACCGTTCGCCGATAACGGTCCCCGGCTCTATGAAGTAATACGGCGGGCCCTCGCTGCTCGAGGGGTCCTCCCTGCAAACCCGTCAGCTTGTCAGCGGTAAGTTGAGAAGGAGCCAACTGCAACCAGACCATATGGGCGGACTCCCTCTTGGCGAAAGTAAGCGAACCCCAAAGGCGTTTCGGTCGGATCGACCTAGCTAAACAGCGCAAGAACCTTCTATCCGAAGATTGGCAGGATGGCCGCCTCCATTCACTAGGCCATGCAATGTTCCGTTTACGAAAGCTCGACCGCCTTGACAGCTGGACGTAACCGAAGGCGGGTGCGCTTGTCGTCCCCCATCTTTTGCCACTCCTACGAAGTCAGAAGGCCCACGTTGCGAACCCGGCAATGACAAGCTGACAAACTGGAAACCGGAAGAGTTTCTTCGGAGGCAAGCCCCAGAACTGAAAGCTCAAACGCTGGCACTTACGTGTCCGAGTGCCGCCGTTCCGGGGTGGAAGTGACGGAGCGATGCCGCCGTCGGGTGGCCCCATCAGAGTCAGACCCCGTTTCGGAGCTTCCGGCGGTGCTGGACGAACTAGAGGCGGGCAAGTCGTCGCTCCTGGTAATCTTCATGGTGCCGTGACGGAGGATGTACACGTGGCGCATCACCTCGCCAGCCTGGCGAGTTACAGATTGAGAACATGTCAGAGAGAAACCGATTCGGCAGCCAGCGCGTTTGAGCCCAAAAAACACCTGTTCCTCAAGTTTGAGATTGCTAAGATCGAGATTCTTTCCTTGTTTGCTCTATACACCCAGGAGATACGGAAGGCAACCCTCCAGCTGGCAGTCAATCCGTGTCGCGTCGGTGTAACTGACGTTCTGAAACGCTAAAACGAAGAAAGAAGCGAGCACCGGTTGTCCTGGGAGGGCGGGTATGGAGAATAGGATCCAAAATTCCTGATCTGAAGATTCCTATTTTCGGGATTGCAAGGCCACGTGTACCAACTCCATCGGGCGCCTTCTACGTGATCTGAGCCCCAAACCGAATATTGGACGGCTTCGATCGATTATGTAACTTCTACCGGGCATGCTCCGGACAATTGGAAACGTGCAGACTGGCAAGCTAGGGGATCCGTTACCGGCGTAGTTCAACCCCCTACGCTAGCTTCCCGAGATCCGAAAGGTCCTGAGATTGGGAACCTGAGATAAGATCCTATTCTGCATACCCGCCCTCCCTGGCGACCATTCAGAGTACTCACAGGAGCCGCAGTCGCCCTCACCTGGCATAGGACGCTTCCCGGTGCCAGCTGTTCCGCTTTGCACTTCTCGAGGAGCATGGTCAAAAAGCTCCGCTTGTGAGGAAACAGATCGCTGCAGAGAAGGTCCGACGATATGAAGTGAAAATCACCTTGAAGAAACTGGGCCACGTAAAAGAACAGCCAGCTCCCACCTCATTGCGCTCAGTGCGAGCGGATAAAGCGGAGCCGGCAGGCACAGTACGATGCGAAAGCCGCCCAGGCGATGCCAGAAAATGGGGCCTTCCGCAGTTGAACCAATGTAGAACCATTGAGTGCTTGGCAGAAAGGCTAGTCACCGAGTTAGAAAACGGATTCTGACCGTCAGGATAAACACAAGACCTCTTATCCAGAAGTTGGCTACTACCCTTCAGATCTACCCACCAGTGCGCCCATCGTTCACGTCATATAATTTCCAGCCGTTGCAGCTCTACAATCTGCCTGAGCACGACAGTAGCTACGTACCCCGCTGAGAGACGATGAGCACCCAAGTTCACCAAAAGTGAGGCAGAAATTTCGTCATTCTTCGAGATTGGCAATTTCAAACCGTTCAAAGAAAGCTCGAAAACGTCACATGCACTTCCCGGATACGACAACAGGTCAGCGGACCCGTGTTCCCGGCAACTTCGCACAGCGACTCACCTCTCGACCACTGTGCGCCTCCACCAGTGCACCATCAGGTCCATCCGGAGTTCATCCTGCACCGGGTACCGCATAAAGTTTTAGGGTTTTACAAATTCACGGTTTTGAGATTTTAGGGTTTTAGGGTATTAGGGTTTTAGGGACTTGGTTTAGCCTGACCCAATTGGACACAGTGAAAGCACGGAGACGACTGAAGCAGCCCTATGCCGGGCCAGGGTGCGAGCGATCGGCTTCTCCGAAGGTTAGCCTGCAACGGACCAGCTCTCGGGGGTCCATTGCAGAATCTTGCCGGGGGCGTCGCTACGAATGATGATGTGCGTATCTACTCAGAAGAGAGCCAATACCGTTGGCGATTTGTTTTGCCTCGAAGCATCGTTTCAACTGCCTAAACAAGCGCGGACGGCATACCATCGACCAGACGTTACTCAGCAAAACTGTCAGCTTGAAAAGCTCCAAAAGCGATTCCTCTTTTCTAGACATGATTCACCGACAAGCGCTTGCGAAGTCAGGAGACGCATGCCACACAGCAAGCCGCGTCGTTTGCGGGCTCGTGCGAACATGGTCCATCTTTCAAAGCCTTCCACAGAATAACTGCAGTAGAAGAGTACTCGAGAAGGGGATCCTGCTGCAGTGTTCCAAACGCTGAGTTCATGTTGTCCAGTGGCTGAAGTTTACAATCGGTGAGTTCGCAGGCCAACTTCTGAGGGAGACTTGATCAAACTTACGGTAAGATCCTGCAGCATTTGCTCTTCGTCGAAGTCCGCCGCTTGCAGATTCCATTGGCGGGTCATGTGCACAGTCTGTAGGCAGAGAAGACAACGTTGACAATTCGCGCCGATTATCAGGGTTTCGCATCCTGGTTTATGTTTTCAAACGAGCCCAAAACTGAGAGCGAGCTCGAAACCGATGGCTCAGAACCGACAAAAGGAAAGCTACAGGCAGTCAACCTGATCATTACCATTCAATACTCTTCAAGTCGATGCCGAACCTCCGCTCACATGAGCAAACAGTCCAGGGAGGCGCGGAGTATTCTTACGCGTCCGCAAGTGATACTAAAATCTCCAAAATAGGACTGGTCATAATCTGACTTCCTCTCAGCATCCCAACAGGGCATAGACGCAATTCCGATGAAGCAAGTCTCGGCTGCTGTAGCGCCAAAGCTTGTCAAGGACAACCGCGTGATTGGAGGTAACGACAGCGAGTAACAAATCCTAAACTGATTGAGGCTCAGTCCGAAAGAAAAGGAGGGGTGAATGACGAGAGCCGCTCACGATGCGCGTTGCCAGCCAGTCGGGAATGTCTTCTTTGTCTATGAACCTGCATGAACGGCGCCGAATGGCCAATCAGGTTGCATGACCGACTCTGTGTTCTGCAGGCATGAGGGCCGCTGTTGCGAGAAGCTTTGCGTATCAATCAAGCATGAGTGCAGGCTGTAGCAACTACCGACCCTGAGATTCAAATCTGGTCAGACGGTGCGGCTGCCGGTTGTGATTCACGAGAGTAACCGTCAAGCAGAAAGAAAACAATGACGAAAGCAGGCCGTCAAGGGAGTGTGACATAGTAGCGGAATGTGTAAACCGAGGAGCTTCTACATGCCTCTTGTTCGTGTATGTGGCCCTGGGCTTCAGAAATATGATCAACTATGCAAGAGATCCCGTTTCACTCACCTTTCGCAAGCGTGCTCTTGCATCCAAGCCCCTACATTTCCTTAATGCAAGGTCCTTTCTACGGAGATCTTTGACCGGCTTCTCAAGAGCACCGGTCGATGGTACCCAACTACCCTGGATAGAACTCCCTTTGGCGACTGCTTTCGCTCTGCATTTACGCCGGACTGAAGTTTCTGAGCTTGTCGAACAAACGTACATCAAGAGAACAACAGAGCAAACAAGGAATAGGCGCACAAGGAGAGAAATGCAGGGGCACGCAGGGCCGTACGCGTGCAAGGTGGAGAACTTTTCGCGGCGCACGGACTGGCGCTGTCCCCGCAGGATGAGCAGCGCGGCGATGTTGCCCCCGACGTAGCCCAGAAAGATGGCAACCACCGTGATGAACAGCGTCGCAAAGATGCGCTCCGCACGCGTTGTGGACGGGTAGATGTCGCCGTAGCCGACCTGTGGGTAGCGCGTTGGTAATGTGATCAACAGTTGTAAATCGGCGAGTGGGATATCTAGATAAGAACAAGTGATAAAATCCACATCGAACGAAGTGTGGCAAGGCTTCAAGCCAACAATCAACCGCCCACATGGCTTTTTCGAGCAATGGGTCATTTCAGATGAGACCTGATCTGGTGCCCGAAACTAGGGTGCCACGCCGTCGTTTTGTCAAGCTCCAGCCTTACCTGGTCGACGCTGACCCATAAGTGCAAGATATGCTGAGGTCAGGCCCAAGCAGGCCGCTCTCACTTATGGAAGAAGGCGGGCGCAGGTGATAAAAATGGACCACAGCAAATCCAAAGCAGAATCCCAAAAGGACCATCTAATTATCGCAATGACAAGCCGGACAAACAAAATGGACTAAGCACGATCAGCCCAGATCAGTCGAGAGCAGTCCCAAGAAACCAAACAGGATGATGCACTCACGCTGGTAACTGTAATAACAGACCAGTAGAGCGCCGCACTGTACTTGACAAACGGGCGCGCCTCCGCGAGCGGGACTGCCTCGCCGGCGCGGTTCCACGAGAACTGCTCCAGCCACCGCTGCGGACTGTTTTCCAGGCGGCCAATCGCGACGAAGATGCAGGCGCCAACATGTGCCAGGTATACGAGCTGCGAGACGGGGATAGGGTTAATGCTATGGGGTTGGATTAAGTCTCAGGGGGTTCGTCGCTTGAAGGTTATTGTTTCGACGGCTTGCTGTCTGACCGTTTTCTGTTTCTGAATACTGAAGACTTTCGGGCAGATGACTCAGTTAGGGGGTTCTGATTCTACTTTCGAGGGTATGCGTTTCTCGAAATTAGGCATAGGCATCTGCTGAGGATCTAGAGTTGGAGGCTCCAAGGTTGCTGAAATTGAAGACACCCTAGGTGAAGACTGTGAAGCGCAACTTGCATTAGTCACTGGACATAATCAAACCTGATTCAATGCGTGGAGCTTTACTGCACTATTAATCAGCCTTAGATGCCTGGTTGATTTCTAATGGCAGGCCTGCCAGTCCGTTGAATGTGCTTATCAGGCAACTTGATCTTGAAACTTGGAAGCAGTCTTTATTAAGGGTGGGTCAGGCGGGCAGGTTTGAGTGACCACAATATGACAAAACGAACCACAGGGGTCTTCCTTCTGCGCACACCTCCATAGGGCTCTGGCGGCGGCTAAGTCGGCCAACCATAATGACCAATTGGAAACAGCTCAAACGTTTCTTTCATCTGACGACGTTACACGCCCGGGACGCATCTAGAGGAGTCATAGCATCGAATCTTCAACCGTATGATCGCTACAAAGTGCAGTAAAGAGGTGCGCCGGCTCACGTAAAAGATAAGCAGGACCATCTCGACGATCTCGTACTGCTTGGTTGTCCACGTCTCCTGCAGCTCCGCTTGAGCCAGCATGAGGCGGTGCAGCCGGAACAGCCGGAACAGCCGCAGGAACTGCGGGCGGGAGAATACGACTGGCGTCAGTTAGGGTGTCCTCAAGAAGGGTTAATCTTGCGAAGACTGCGTGGTCCGGGCGGAGCGAGTTCGCTGTTCCGGCAGCAAAATAATGAAGTTGCAGCTTGGACAGTTGCGAGTTCCCGAGCATAGGGATCGCATCCTCTCGCAGGACACCAAACCAGTACGGTGCATGCTGCGTTTGAGCGTCGTCATCGCACAATTGACCAGCCAAGTAGAGAGCAGTGGAAACCGGGAGCGAAGAAAAGGGATGACATGAGCAAGGCCCCTCTAGAAGCAATTGGCCGCAAATTCCCTTGCTCGGGCTTTTGAGACCCTAAGAAGGGTCAACGAAGCAAGCCCTTTCACGTGGAGATTGGAAGGCAAACGCAGGGGTAGAAATTCCCTCTCTAGCCTCTCTTTATTTCTAAGGCCCTCATGCAATTGAACCAGGGCTTCGCTCACTGTTTTCTCTGTTTTCGATAGGCCCGATTGCTTAGTACTTGCAATCCTATTAAGGAGATCCGAGTTTCTTTTGAACTCGGTCCCTTCAGATGTGCCCACCTGAACGATGTTGACTGTGCTGTGCCCGACGTTTGCCACCAGCAGCAGGTCGTACGGCAGGCTGGAAACTAGATCGATGGCGAACCACGTCCGGAGGTAGTGCCGCGCCACGCGCTGCGGGCGCATCACGATCTTCTGCGGCCGGATGATGCGCAGCCCGTCGCGCATCTGCAGAAGTGCAGGCCTCAGGTTTTGAGACTCCCGGCTTTCGAAATACGGCGCCATGCCAGCAGTACTTCGACGTTGAAGTACAGACCGAGATAACTAAGGCCGACGGCTTTGGATCAGGCGAACCAGATAAATGCCGTTTGGACTCGACTTCTTAGGCGGTTGTTGCAACTTCCATAACATTGCGGCAGCCTATACTACAATGGGAGGGACACACCGCTGGAACCAAGATTGCTGCTCAAGCTGCTCAATTGCAGAGCAAAAACCCCAATCCGCAACGGACTCCACCAAATGCCACGGCGCAACTCAGTTCGGAAAGCTTTGTCCCGCAGAAAATATCTGGACATTTGTCTGGCCAGATCGTCCTCCCTACCGAGCAAGGTCAAGCGAGCCGCCGTCCATGTCATCAATCCGCGCATGACAAAGTCATTAACTGTAACTATTGTGTCACTCCTACCCATAGATTCTGCTAATACCAGGCAAGCAACGTGACCAGCTAATGCACAGGTGCGCAGACTCAAAACCTTTGAGTCCCACACTCCAACCTCCTCAAAGTCCAAAGCTTGGTGCGCACCTCATCGCGCTGCTTTTCGACGTAGCCCGTACGAAAGTTCATGGCGACATCCACCAGGAAGATGACGTCCACGAGGAACTCGATGGTCAGCCAACCACCGGTCAGCGACACGTCGAAGCACAGCTGGAACGGCAGGCTCAGCTGCAGGACGAGGAACGAAACACGTCTTTCACGGAAACGAGCGAAACACGTTAAAACTATCGTGTGGCAACGAAGCAAGTGTTGGCGACGGTCAGGGGCCTGTCGGACAGCTGTTTGTTGCCAGGTTTTTGGGAAGAAAGCTGGAATTCAAGTGCTGGAAGAACAGGATTAGCTGCAAAGCTGGGGAAAGAGGACGTTCGAAGCCCGGAAAGAAAAGAAAGATTGCAACACATGCTGACCAAAACGATCTCTGATTGTAAAACAGAAAATCTTATCGGTTTGAAGAGGAGGACCTTTGTTAGTGCTTCTTAACCCGTCGAGTTTACCAGCTTTCTTGACCTCCAGCGAATAGATTCAAGACTACAACGCAAGATGGACCCGGAAGCTTGGAAAGAAACTTCTATTGGTCAGAAGCCAACTCAGTGGGTCGTTGAGGATACATTTTGTGCAGACTGGTCGAGCCTTTCGAAAGTTCCCTCGGGATCGACAGTAGCGGTCCTGGCTGGAATGCCATATCGACCACTCGAGTATCAGAAACTGAACGGTTCCAGTGAGTAGCTTAGGTGCTCGACTGAGATCACCCAGTTTTGCAGCTGCAAAAGAACGTACAACTGGCATCCATCTTCTGCAATGCGGTCTTGAAAACGGGGAAAACACTGCAAATAAAAAACCCGTTCCCCCTCACCATAGTGTACACAATTGCGACTGTAATCACGAGGTTGATGTCGCGGTGCGCTCGCGAGAAGGGGTGGATCATGGGCGGCCGCAGCCACTCGGACCAGTGCTTGTGGCGCACCTCGCGCACCGACGAGCCCCCGTGCGACCCGTCGTCGTTCGGGGCGTACTGTTCTGCGTCCACTCCCTTGTACCGCGTTTGCCAGTCCTGCCACCTGGAAAGAAATGGGACGTCCAATGACGTCAGGCTCTCCAGGGCATAGTCAGAAGAGGTAGGATCTGCCCGCAAAGCACTGTAGAGAGGTCTCTGTACAACAAAGCCTTCGGTGCACGGACGACACTTTTGCCACCTGGCACGAAAAGCAAAGAGAGGTAACAATCGTCCGCTGACGTCATCAACTGCAGAGCGGATACGCGCTTTCCATCTTGACTGCGCCTCCTGCCACCTGTAGAGAAATGAGGTGCCAGGTAACGTCACATTATTCGGATAGTGTGACTTTCGTGTCGGTCCCTGCATGAGCTAAGATGACCCTCTTCAGAGCAGAGAGGCAATTGTGACGAAATTGTCAGTCCTGCCATCTGCAGAAAAGTGCCGTTCAGTAACAGCAGACAGTGCAAAGCAGTGCTGGGGCTGATGCTGTAAACTGCAATATGACGCCCTTCAGACAACAACAGGCCCTCTTGACACCTGCCACAACAAGGGCAAATCTGGCATGATGTGAGCTGGCTTGACTGCTTAAGAGCAACGCGTTTTTGTATGGTGACGGCCATTTCCCACACCTGAATAGTAGAGGTCACATCTGCGCTGGCGCCAACATATGAAAGAAATTGACGCCCCTGACCCATCTGGAGTAGGACTCCGACGAACAGAGATTCCATGGGATAAAGGGAGGCCAACCAGGCAAGGCTCAATGTGTTAGCGCGCGCTCTTATCTTGTGCCTATCGAGAATGTAAACAACTCAAGCATCGAGGCCCAGGCCATGCCAGACAAGCAGCCCCCAATGTATCGTTCGCTTCTTCACGTGCTAAGGTAGGCCTGTGAATCGCAAGGAGAACCATCAATAGAAGCACTCAATCAAATGGAAAGAAAGATTGGCTCAGCAAGCTTCGTGTCATTCCTGAAATGCGTAGAGCAAGCCCACTCCAACTCGCACCTCCAAGACTCAAACCGGAGACAATGTGCAACTCACGTTGTCTTGAAATGAGCGCCCAGACTGTGGCCCTCCTGCGTACTTTGCTGAAAGGTATCTTCGTCCTCGACCTGGGTCATACCGTATGCCTCCGTCCCCGGAAGTGGGTCAAACTGGTTATCAAAGGGGTCACGCTTCCCGTCGTCCAAACCCGCATCCCTTTGCCTGCCGATTGTCGTTCCACTCTCTTCGCGATCCTTTGAGCGTTCTTCGCCAAACCCTGCTTGCGCTGTGCTGGACTCTCTTCTGAACGAACTCTTCCTGGGTCCCGAGGCCGCACTTTCCTCCCTAGACCTAACCGCTTCAATCTCCGAATGAAGCAGCTGTTGACTGCTATCATGCTCCGCAATACTCCCCATAGACGGCCCCAATGAACCCCCTTCCCCCTCGCTCGCTAAACCGCGCTGGCTCGTCGCCGTTTGCCCCTTCTCCTGCAGCCATGCAGCGTCTTCCAGGCCCCCCTCCCTTGCTCTGCTGCCCCCTGCGAAAAACTTCACTGGGGCAGACAAGTTCTCCACCTGATCCCCTGGCGCCTCTGCCGGCCCGTGGGGCAAATAATGGTTCCGGTAGGCGTCTCCAGTGGGGTGGGGTGGCATCCTGGGAACCGCAGGCGGAACCTGCCGGCTCCCCCCGCCGCTACCATCCGCACTCTCTGACTCTCCCTTAGCTGAATGTCCGGCTCTTGAGGAGTCATCAGAGTCAGAGCCCCTTCTGGACGATGGCCGTCTGAAAGCGAGCCCCCGCTGCACATTTAGGCCTGCCTTTCTCCAGTCAGTAGAACCTCCCTTAGCAGAAGCGTCCGACGGCTCAATGCGTCGCTTGTCGTCTTCCCCATCGTCGGTCAACCACTGGTGCCGCGCTACGACCTTGGCCAGGCCCCATCCCTTCTCTTTCCTGCTTGTTCCGCCCACCTGGCTGCCAGGAAGCTTATCTTCACCCTTCCTCCCAAACCACCGCCTGTTCTGCCCGTCAGCTGGAGAAGCCTCAACCACCCGCGGAGATGACCCGACCTCTGCAAGCTCTTTTATGGAAGCGCGCCTAGCCAGTGGGGGCGAGGTATGGTCTCGCACATCTTTTAAAGATCGGCTGCGATGGGGGAGATCTTCGTGGGGGTGATCTGCCGAGGGCTCAGTCAGTCGACGGAGGGGGGGCTGACTGACTGTCGAAGGTTTCAAATCCTTCTTGGAACCATTTGGAGTTGCAAGCTCCACACTTCCTTGATGCTGGAGGCTTTGGGAGGACCTCTTGCCTGCGGCGGCGTTTTGCCCATCCAGAGCCATGTGGCGGAAGATGAAGTTGTCAATGTTGCCTGCAAATACAAGTGATTGTGTGTTTTCAATAAAAAGTGTTGCTTCCCAGCCCCTTAAATTATGCTGGTGCATGCTCCAGGCTTCAGCATGCACCAGCCTACAGGAACATCCAGGCATTGATTGTGTTTGTTTGACATTCTAGGGACAGCATTGAGCAATCTCTACAGGGCCAGTTAATGAAGTCGCTCGGTGCCCTACTTTCACCAATCAAAAAGTACCCCTTCTTCAACTTGATCAAATGGGGTCTATCACAATGCAAGGGCAGGGCTAAATTGAAGACGGCCTTCAAGGTGACAACCACTGAAGCTTGCAGGGGACTCAATAAACAGAACACTAGTCATGTTCTGTGCCTATCTGAGCTCAATCCAGACCCTCATCTGTCAGACACGGAGTGCAGTGCGGCGTTGGATTTGACACAGGATCCAATTCTGGACCAGGGCAAGGAATCAAGGATGAAGCAAGAACATAAGTAAGAACATTATAGGTTAGCACTCTCCTTACATGTGCCTGCCTTTGGACAATCAAGGGCAGGGAAAGCAAGCAGAAGAGCGGTAGCAGATATTCAAACACATGCTCGAGCAAGAGACTGGCCCCACATCTGAAGCTTGCTATTGCAAAGCACAAGAGAAAGCGAATAAAAGTTGCTTACAATTGCTGGCGCCCGTACTACTGATGGGGTTTCAACCACAGCCTTGCTTGGCCAACATCGGATGAGGATCGGATTTCGCAATACCGTCAATTAGCCGTCCAAACAGAAGCAATACCTACAACGGGCAGGAATCTGTTGATGCTTCGAGCAAAGTGCTCGTGGAAGGCATCTTGGGCAAGAGACCAAAGGAAACGCATCGAACACCAGTGGCAGAACCGGAAGAACTTTCAGCCGCTGCAAACATGCGATGGCCAGGACAGTACTCTTCCTGCAGATGTTGGAACTTGGATGTCACCTAGACTCCAGAGACCTTCTGAATCTATGTGACAAGCTGCAAAGCCTCGTGCGCGGGCGCCTTCTATCCTGCGCCATCATGATCATCAAAGAGCGCCATCATTGCCCAACACTGACCAACCATCTTCAAAGAGATCCGTGAAAGTACTCAGATACGTACACCATTTTCGACTGGGCTAGCTGGCTTCCAAATTCCAGATGGAGATGTCATGCATTGTAATAATATATGAAGCAGGTCCGACGATCGATATCGCCGGTCTTTTTGGCAGCACGGCAAGAAGGAAGAGGAGAGAGATCTGATCATGTTGCCAGGACCTCGCCGGTTTCTGACGGGGCTGAGAACCGTTTTGGTACCAATCCGCATGATCGAAGAATACCGGTATACCTTATAGAGGCGACATGAGGGATCGAGCCGACCGACGAAATCAAAACTCCGTGTCATGGTCTCGAACGGTAGCCTGGTCCTAGTCTCAACGGCACATGCAGGAGCACACACACACGAGCCCGGTATAAAATGGGTCGGCAGAGCCAACAGTTCGGAGATATAGGAATCCCTAAGAATCCGGGTCGCAATCTAGGATCCTCCTACCCTAGATAGAGTGTGC
>DF237548.1:0-46345 GCA_000708835.1 Klebsormidium nitens
CTGACATTCGCATCCCGCCGTCCGCCCACAAAACAACCCCTCTGACCGATAGGGTACAATTACATTTGCCGTAATAGTTGTCAATCCTGCCCATGTTGACTTACAGTCAGCGCCCAAGCTTAGGGCAGCTTCTCATGGCCCTCTTTGTGGGTCTGACCAACCCATGATCGACGGGCCTCCTTGTCAGCGCTGCGCATGCTCTATAATATAGAAAGAGCCCTCGCCAGAAACAACGGGTCATTCTGATTTTTGGCAGAGGCGGAGTGACGTCGCTGAGACGCAAACGTCGTGTGCACATCGCTAAACGCTTCGTCTAAACTGAACGACTGTAACCAAGCGAGCTATGTCAACGGACGTACCACTGCTCCAAAAAGAAAAGCTAGATCCTACGATCAAATGAAGGAAACTCAAAAGGCACCCGCAGCCAAGCCCTGCAGACTCAGCTAGCTGGGACAGCTTAAATGATCGACCAATCAATGAACTTCGTACAGTCATCATATTGAGTGGGCCGAAACTCCCGCTGGATTCGTCTCTGAAACTGTATTGACTGGGCACTAACAGGGACTCGGAGAATTACGTATGGTACATCGGCCGCTTCAAGTAGCTCTGCTGCTGCTTAGATCGGTCGTTAATTGGCTCTTCACTGGAAGTAGATTGAAGCGATTTTCCGATCACCAGTGTTATGGTGAGGAGTGCTTTTAAGGATCTCTGCCATGCTATCTGCTTGACAAGCCCGCTAGGAGTGACTGAGAAGGCGGCTTGACTGAGATCTGTTGCATCGACCGGTCTTCAGTATATATAGACCGTGACGGAGGATTCGATCTCTGCCCCCAAAAAAACTAGTCTGAGCGCAATACAGCCCAGAAGGGAAGGGGAAGCTGGAAAGCTATGTCCACGACAGGATCATTAGATCCTTGGAATGCGGCTGGTCGGGCCCACCTGAAGCCACACCAGACGAGCCGAGCGCCAAAGCCTCAAAGCAGACTCTCTAGAAAAGTACCAGATTGGTCAGATTCATGATCATGCGGCCTCTGGTGTTTACCCCCTCCTGGCCCACTGCGGAGGCCAAAATGGGGTGCATCATAGCCACCCCGTGAAGCACGTAGCTAACCAAAACCCAAATGAATTATAACGGAAGTTCGAAGCGAAGCCGGTCTGAGTCCGCCGACAGAAGCTGAATGCAGGCGTCCAACTACGTATTTTCAGCCGTTTCTGCGCTTTGAAACACACTAATCCTGCCGATATGGAGCTTGTTTGGCAGGATATGGAGCTTGTTTAAGTACTTCGTGAGGTATCCCCTCCGGCATGATTGATTTGAGAGACGTAGTACAGAGGCGCAGGGACTTCAGGCAAAAATCTACCGTCACTGATCTTGACCACAAAAAGTCAACGGAAACACAAGTTTTGATAGGAGTGGTTGACTCTTGAGCCCATGATCTGTCATACGGGTAGTATTTTGAGAGTGGTGATTACCATGGGGGCTACCATCATTGCCCTTGGGTAAATTCCTTCTAGTAAGAGATCACTAGATTCGAAGACGAGAAATCTCAAGGTGTCTGCCTTCGAACGATCAGGCCGGCTCGGAGGGATGACACATACTAGCTGCCGACCTTGTGCCAGGGGAAGCACAGGGGGAATGCGTGTACGTTATCATCGCCACACCTCGACAAGTACTCCAATTGCCAGATCTGGAAAACTGCGCGCTCGCATATTGCAGCCAACCGCCCACTAAACGTTCAACCCTGCGGATGTATATGCAGATTCCTCGCTAAAACTCTGCCAGGTCCCCGAACGAGTACACGAGAACGAGCAAAGGTATTGAGACGGCAGTGCGTCTTAGTTTAAAGGCACTGCTAAGCCACCTTAGAAAAGCGACGGGAAAGCTTTGAGTCCAAGCTTGAACTGTCGTTCTGAACTTCTTTTGGTGGACGTTCTTTGGAAACGGATTGGCCGGCGGCCTCCATAAGGACTGGAACTTGAGCTGTGAAGAATTGCTACAAGTAATGGGTTTCTAGCGCAAAACTTGGCGCCACCTTATGTGGACTGTTTAACACTAGAACCGTATATAACTGCACCATATATGGTGCAGAATCGGAAAATACAAATAATTGCGCAAAATATACAAATTGGTCGAAATAAAATAAAATCGACCCATAGGGTCCTTACAAAGGCCTTTGGTACCTAATTCAACATCTAAGAACGTGACAAAATGGAAAACGTTGTTTGTTATCGGTTAAATGTTAACAAGCAGTTCAGAATCACAGGCTCCCAGTTTGCCCCACGTCTAACTGCACCATATATGGTGCAATATGACGTTTTTCCAATCATATGTGACTTTTTCGACATGACACCTTCATGGTTGCTCAAGGGGTCTATGGAAGCCTTATATCCGCTCTTACATAATTCAAAGCTCAAAATTTGGTGATCCATGCGGGTCTTCTATTGACGTGAAAAACTGCGCATTTGGTGCAAAAGCTATAGATCTTCATAGATACGATAGCTTATCCCGCTTTTGATCGAGTAGACCCTTTGGCTGATCATTTCCAACATCCTAAGAAAATACCCGACATATTCGACTCTTTTCTGAGGGCTGTAGACACTGATCGGACCGGATTTTCGGATATTTTTTGAATTATTTGGGTATTTAAAATCGGTAAATATACCACGATAAATTCCGAAAATGCGGCTGCCGAACCTCGACTTCGGGATTTCCGGGAACTCTATAATCCGCGGTAACCGGCCGAACCTTCTACGGTGATTTTAGGTCGGAAATGGTCAGAAAATATAGTTAGGAGTACCTTTAAACCTTCAAACATAACCGAATTATCAACGACACGTGTCAAATGTTCGAAGGGCAGCCCGATTTTTTTTTCCGGCCGAAACCAATATCAAGTAAGGCGTTTGGACCTATATACGACGCCCGAAGCAAATATAAGTCGGTAACCACACCGGGGCAATATTCCGAACACAATGTTTCATAACTGCACCATATATGGTGCATGCACCATATATGGTGCAGTTACGGTTCTAGTGTTAAGGGCCTGGCACCAAGGTTCATCAACCCGCCCGCCTACGGCAGCCATGCAAAATAGAGGAAACTAAGCTTCCTCTTTCTGGTTGTGGATTGACAGAGTTCCAGGCAGTGGCATCAGCTTCTACGACGACGTATTCTGAGCAAAGGCCTATATTATTCTACGAACCTCATTGCCATGCACCAGAGGGGCGTTTTGCGAAACTCGCGAGCGACCCGCTTTGCGATACGTGTTCCAAGATAGAGGAGCGGGCTTTTTAAAATCCGCCCATAAACACACACAACACGCAACTAAAACCATTTTCCCTCCCGCGACGTGTGCAAGTGTTCCAAAAAAGAGAAAGTCTAGCAAAACTGCTGCTTACGTAACCAGGACATTCAACCAGGATTTTGCTTCGAAGGATTATTCTGGTCATTATCCAGAATTTGTGATGTCACAAGCCCACCCAGATGTCCCAGTCACTAAGGGCACTGAGAAACATATCCACAGAGGAGAGAGACCAGCTCAGAGAAGAGGCCTGCTCAAAAGTCAGTGTACTCAGTAGACGAGACCTGGAAAAAAGTGAGTGGGCTCAAGCTTATTCACAAAAGACGTCAGAACGTTTGTACGTCCAGCAGCTCTTTTGAACCCCAAACGGCTCATGTAGTGTCAGGGAGGTGATCAAAATAAAGATGCGCGGATATCGTCAAGCTCTGTCGACGTCTCTCTTTTTCTGGCCCAGACCCTGTCCCTTCCGAGGCGCTTAACGTGCAAAAGTGTAGAACTGGAAGAATAGACGATGGAGCCTTCAAGACGGGCATCGTCTGCGCGCGCGCATGGAAGCTTGCGAAGCTAGTTATGTTGAGCAGCCAGCGAGCAAGGCTTGACGCGACAACGAGATTAAAATTAGCTGGGTCGATCAGGATCACAGACTTGGGCACGATCACAGACAAATTTTAAACTGCACTACCCAAGCAGGTAGGGCAAAGAGATGATATCTGGGACAAGAACCCTCCATGGCCGTCTAGGGTGATGGCAGATCGAGAGAGACTCAGATCTGACAGGTCTATCACTTTTATGGTCTTATGTCAAAAACCCACAGTCTAAGCATCATCGCCATCGGAGGAACTCGCTTGAGGATTTCAATGTTCGACAGGTGCAGGTACACAAAAAGGCTTGCATTAATGCTTCATTAATACTGCCATCATAATGCCTGCGGTTCTAACAAGCGGCCTAAAAGAAGAACAATACTACTGTAGCTCCTCAAAAGCACCCACAATGATGCTTACACCAACTTAAAAAGAGGTGCAGTTCTGATCACGTCTATCGTAATTTCTTTTGCTTGCTACCAACTAGTAACCTGAAGCGGCCAATCTGCCGCTTCCGCCGCAGACTTCAAAGCAAACAGCTAAAACGGCCGGCCTCTCGGAGTATCCGCCTTCCGATGGGTGAAGGGCCTTGAGCTGACAACAGCCTGTCACGTTTTCATGCAAGTCAAAAGGAGACAGTATCGTCATCACGAAGTGGGCACGAAAGAGAGTCGCGGAAAATTTGCCGGTTGAGACTGTATATAGTCTATAAGGGCATTTGCTTGCATCCCGGCAACAAAAGCTCGACCACCGATCCAAAGTTGGGTGCCAAAGACGTAGCACAAATAAGCGCATGAAACTTTTGTACACGAGCCGTACTGCTTTGAAGAATACCGACGTAACAACGTTTGGATCATCAAACGGACTATCGACCAAGGATACGACCGCATGATCAACTTTAGCACTCGCTTCGACAGGGAAGTCGGACACCGAAAAAGACTTTGAAATAGCAAACGAGACCTTGAAGCCTCTTGGATTTCCACCGCCCACATGATCTAATTAAGGAAACCAGTCTTATCCGGACGCAGTTTCGCACTAACAGTAGAACGAAGAGATTCTCCGGCGTATGCGACCGCGTAAGGAGAGTTCGCCCGATTGCAAGGAAGCCCACAAGATCTTCTCATGCACCGTTTTCTATAGCAGAGGCGGAAATCAATTGGTATCACATAGAATTCGACTTGACCTTCCACACAATCAATCACACTGGTCCTTTCATGAACGGAAATGAGGATTTCTGCTTCAGGACAGCACGTCCAGGGACAGATCTTATTGGACCCACCTCGAAGTGCCACGCGGGCGGCGCCGCTACCGTGATCGTTAAGCGACTTACGTGTCAAAAGTGGTGCTCTGCCCCTTCAAAAAGGCCACGTTGAGGTTGGAAAACGAACCAAGAAGCAAGGCGTCAGAGTTGCTGGCCATGTGCGCTGGGCCATCCCCCGAGGAAGTACCCGTAGTTGACCAATGCATCTTTGCCGAATTCATGAACTTCGCGTTCACAAGGTCACCGATTGTCAATCTGACCAACTTCAGATCAGACACTCTGCTCTCCGACAACTTGATTGCGCGAACAAAACTTTGAGATCATCAGCGGACACAATGGACGGTACTGAACATCAAAAGATAGGACTGGCTGACTGACGTCATATTGGCTCAATCGGAGCTTCCTTTGCTCATGCCTGACTTCGAACGGTGTCGGTGGACTGCTCAGGAGATTGTCGGCTTCGCTTCTTCGAAGAGGGCTTCATGTCGACCGTTTCACCCACAGAGAGTCTTGTGCTCATACAAAGAGCACATGGCCTATGTTCGGACATCATAGCCAGAAGATGTGATCCGTTTTTCTTGCCGTCTTAAGGGCGCCTGGGCTTAGGTCCGCAGCGAAAGAGTTAACAACTGGACATGTACTGAAACTGGTGTCTGCAAGCGGCGGCATGATGGGCACAGAGACTCAAAAGTAAACGGCATATCCAATCAAGCTAGGGGCGAACGGCGCCCAGCCTGTAGACTGGAACCAACCGCAAGGTCCAAGCTCAAGACTGTTTAACATCTGAAATTGTTCGACAGGGAGGTGAAAAGTCCAAGGGAAAACATTTCAGGAATGGCGTTGTGCTCCCGGGAGAGCACGTTCAACTCAAGCGTAGCTTCATCCATAGGCCAGAGAGAAGAAAACACTGCCAAACATGATAGCGCGTCGCGGCGCCGCAAGATAATTCTATTCGAAAGAAAACTGAGCGGGCTCTCCAGAGTCGAATTTGTGAAAGCCTCCAGACAGGCGATGCAACGAGCATCCGCCTAAACTTTTGCAATATCTCAACGAGGGGGCAAAGTGCGGAGAGGTTCTCCACCAGAACGACAAAGAGCTGGTTGAGATTCTGGCAAAGGCGTCAATAATTGACACTAGTCATTAAGAGCTTCTTTCTACGTAAGCCAGCCTTTCCCTGTCCAATGACTTACATTGAATCCGAGCTGCTAGCCGTTTGAGGGCGGCACAGAGTCCAAATCAATTCCTAATTCATCGCCGTTGTAAACTCAAGTAAGAGACTTTCATCAACAAATTTTGCACAATTCCAGCCAAGATTAAGTTAGAGAAGAGAAGGCGATCCAATCAACTTGGCACGCCACACAAGACCAAGAGATTGGTTCACAGTCCGTGCGACCAAGTCTGCACCTAGATTCTAAAATCACACACACGATAGTATTAGTGAGGGCTCATAGATGTACACAATCTTCGTAGAGAGAAGAGCTGCTCAGTAAATGAATACAAAGGTAGTGTCCGATCTGAGACGACAGGTTGGCCGGTTTTTGCGCAAGGGCCACAACTGGCATCAGCGTATTGAGTCGTTCTACCCTAAGTGGTTCGAGCTCCTAGGAGCCCGTACAAGCCATGGGCGCTCAGACATCAGAGCCACCCCTCAGCGAAATGGTGGAAGGTGGCGCGTTGCGCCACCAAGTCGTTTCTAATGATAAACCCAGCTCCGCTTTCTGCGAGTACGTCGTTAAAGGTCGGAGTGCGCAAGGGCCCTCGAAGCGCTTCACATACCCAGGTACATCGCTTCCGCGCTGTGCTTGCCTCAGAGTTTGTTGTACATCACGGAAAGTCTGTCAGTTAATCTTCGCAACGAACTAGGGACCGATCAAGCGAAGCCCAAAGATGTCAAACTCTCATAGTCAGGCAAAACCGATCACAGCAGAGGGAGCCCTGTCGGCAGACCTGGGAATGTCAAGAGATCAATCTTCATGATAGGAACAATATTACTACGTGCCCTTTGAAAGAGTCGCGTGCCACTGACAGCCAGCAAGTGCAGGGACGGCTACTATTTGAGGCGTGTACTTCCGTGCAGATAGAAGGTGACGTCACGCTGGTTGTGCGGAAAAGGAGCTAACCTGGGCCGAACGAAGCTTAGACCGAGTGGCAATTTTAAAGCTGAATTTGAAGGAATCACCTCTGCCCAAAACAGCAGTATAAGCAAGTGAGGCTTCCAACTGGTGACTTTCCGCTGTGCTTCGAAAATACTGGGCGCATTGAGTTGAGGCGGCAACTTATTGCCGGCGTCAAAGTCGTGCCGTTCAAAAGCCCCTTCGACAGAAGCAGTGGTCCGCGGTTCAATGTTACAACAAAACTAGACGCGTTCTCCTGCGCCCTTCGACGAATACAGTGTAAGCATGATGCAGTCAGCTTTAGAGTCAAGAAAACGCTACCGTAAGATACGACCACACTTGAACGTGCGTCTGATTGATATGATGGTTCTCGGATGCTGCTTAGGAGAAAACTCGATACGGACGAACGGATTCCCTTGAAGGACAAGAAAAGGACGACGTGCATTGGCGACTTCGGTAGGGCAGGATCTGATTTTGCAAACTTATATAGTACAGGCGTAATCAAGAATGTAGGTGGGTCTGGTTTTAGGTTTCTGGTTACAATCAGCTGAATGCATCCATCAAGAAGTTGGCTTCCTTCGAAAGTCAACAAATCTGTTTAGTCTTGCAGCAGAGGGCGTCTGCTTAAGTCATAGCCAGGAGGTTTGGCTTAATTCATAGCCAGGAGGTTTTAAAAATTGGTTGCCACTCGAAAACTATAAAGCAGCTATCAGACGAAAGCAAGACAGTTGCACCGAAATAGCAAAGAAGGACAAGAATGTGGCGCTGCCAAGATTCGAGTTTACGGTGCGTTCTTGAAAAGTACTGGCGCGGCCTTGAACGAGCCATCGACAGAGCGGCGAGCGGCGAGCGGCAGGCTGTTGCCCTCGGTGGTTTGATCTGACGAACTTCGATCCGGAGAAATAGCCACTACCTGAAGACACTGACCTTCCGCCTTACAACTTTGCGACGGCCTCGGGACTTTGCACGGAATTTTGCGGAGGCATACAGCTGTGGGCGCAAAATGGCTTCATGCAGCCTAAAAAAAACGAAAGAAACGTACGCGGGAGCTGCGAAGAGCTTGGGATACTTTGCGAAAGATGGAACGATCACGAGATAATGTTATACCTGAAGACACTGAACTTTTGCTTCATGAGCTTTATGACGGCCCAGGACTCCAGCGCAACGGCGCAACAGAGTTTGGTGGAAGCTTCTGCAATTTGTGGGCGCAGAAGGATTTCATGCAACCCGGCCAATCAAAACGAAAGAAGCGTACACGGGAGCTGCGAGGAGCATGAGATACTTCACAAATGATGAAATATCTGCAGGTGATAGTCAGGCAGCGTCACGTCGGACGTGGGCAAACTTTTGGCGCTAATATCGAGCACCCACCAACTGCAACCACGTCTTCACGGGTTATTGATAGAGCCTCTTTCAAGAAGCCGCATGCACCTTAATTTAGTGCATGATGGTCGAACATAAAATCACTTCAGTAAGACCACGAGACCACTCATCCGAAATGCCAGGGCTCCGCTTGGTTGAGCAGCTTCAGGAAGACGCTTGCCTGACATGGAAGCTGCCAACCTCCAAGCGACCTGCTTACACTTCATCGCTGCTCGAAACGTGACCGGTGCAGATAGTTTACACCAAATAAGTGAAGCGTAGTCGTAGTGGATAGATCTACAACAATGCTGCCTAGAGACCGTTGCTAATGTAACGATAGGACTGTGGGCAAAGTGCATAAGATACATTTCCGGCAGGACGAACGCGCGAGGCGTCGACTTCCAACACAGGCGAGCCTTAAAAATCAGTCGAGCGCACAACACTGACTCTTGAGCTCGCAGCTAGCAACTGCAAGCTTTGGCACACGGAGGGGCCAGTAGAACAGTTCCGCGCACTGACCCCGAATCTCAACATTTTCCAAGGCTCCGAAATGAAAAGAGGTAAATGCAGGAAAGAAACCCAGGTACGTCCACGTGCAAAAAGTCGGCAGATTTGAAAAGATTCACCCAACTTCGACAGCAGACGGCTAAAACTGCGCACATTCTTTAAACGGGCACGAGGTTCTAGTACGCCTGCATCCGTTGATGACCACAGTAAAGTTGCCGAAAATCTCGTTCCAGAAGCCATGAGAAGAGACAGAATCGACCGGCTGAGAACCGAAAAGTCCAACAGACCACCCAAATCAGCTGCACCGAAACGGTTTCAAAACGAATCACTACCTGGCAGAACCAGCGTCAGGCCCCTTCAATTTCTCAGAAACTCCTGGTGTCATCGCAAGCCTGTTCAGTTTTTCCCGGTTACGTCCTTCGTTCAAGGCCTCAGAACGACGAGCAACTGTGCTTGGGCACAGCCAGAAAGTGGACCGTGACGTGATTCGCTTGTCAGATCGAGGCGCACGGCAGCAAAATCAAAGAGATAATCTGAAGGCACCGGGGAAATCGGCGAGGATGTAAAACGATAGTTCTTGCTTGTGCGGATGATGGCGACAGGTTAGTGGACTCATACTCCTGAGTAAACCTCAGAATGGGTGGCACTTATTCAGAGCCAGATCTTCGAGCAATTCTTCGCCGCCCACGTGAGCGATGAAGGATTCGCAGGATTCTATGCCGCGAGTGACGAATTGGCTATCCTGGATTTCAAGTCGCGGCGACATTGTGCTGAAGTCAATATCTTGCGACACGGCCCAACGCGCGTGCACGCAGTGCGTCACTTTTTAAACGGCTTTGCTCGAGACGTCTTCGCTCGCTAAAGTTCTCCGACAGACGGTGAAGTGTACGCTCTTATTGACAAGTGAGCAGTGAGGGATCAACAGTCGGACCGTGACGCTGTCGCATGCATGTGCTTCAAGAATCACGGGTTGACTACCATAAATCATTGCCCAAACGGTCTTATTTCTGCAGGTCGACTGGCAACAGAAGACCGAGAGAAATTGAGCAAACCTGCCGGCCACGCCGACGACTAGACCAGCAGTCGCCTTCATTTGAAGACATGTTTTTGAAGAAGACGGCGGTCAACGAGCTAAGATCCACAATTTCCAAAGAACCACTCAGCTAAAGGAAGAAATTAAGGGAGTACTGATGACGAACCTCCTCGGAACTTCAAAATTTCACCAAAGTGAAAGTGATTGCACGCGTGCTCAATTCAAGTAATCATGACATCTCGGCAGATTAACTGCAAGCAACAAAAGGGCAGTAAAGTAGCAGGCATGACTCTGAAGGTCAGTGGCAAATGTCTGGGTAGCAGCTTAGACCGTCTCCACAACCCTTGCTTCTGCCCGGTTCTCACACATGGATTCCACCTTGCAGATTCGGACGGCGTCCAAAGCTTGCACAAGAGTTTGTAAAGGTCTTGTGAGCGACACCTGGCTTCAGGTATCACTAAGACACGCATACAGTACGTGTGCGAACGTGAAAACCACAGGATTGACAAGGTTGCTTGACGATCCGATAACACAAAGAACCGAGGGCAGAAAAGTTGAGGCGCGCCGTATGTATGAAGCTGTTACCAGCATCATGCTTCACGGTTTTGTCGTTAAGGGAATTCTTTTCAAAGTCATATGAGTCATCGGAGGCAAGTTCAATACGCTTAGCTTAGACCGATTGAGATGCATGCTTGTGGACCCTTATTTGTAACTTACCGGGCATGCAGCTTCAGATGATGGGTCTTGTCTGGAGCAGTAAAATCTCCCAGCAATCTGCTTCTAGTCCTTGCTGCTCAAGCAGCACCCGTTTGGAGGCGGACTTGCAGTGCTGATTCTGCCAGTTCCAATCAGCAAAGCGGAAGCCATCGCAAAAGGGGCGGCACAGTGACGGTAGGAGTTCGAACAAAATTGGCGCGTGCAGTAGCGCTTATTCGGCGAGAGAATCAAGAGGCGAGGCGTCACTTGAAACGGAGCTGCTGCTGGCCAGCTGTAAGCTGGGCTGCCGTCAACTTAGCGAAATGGAGCGCACGACTGTGAGATTGGAGCTCGCGTCAGTGACTGAAATGGTTGGCCCAAAGAGGGGCCAACGCAAAAGGCTCGCGCATTGCCCCCAGATCGTTCTAATCATTTCGAAGGCGTCTGAGAAGCTGAAGTCGCGAGTCAGATTAGTGAAGGAAACCCAAATCAACAGGTAAAAGTAAGCAGATCCCGAGAGTTGGGATCAGTAGCAAACACCAAGCCTAGCCTTGGCAGACAGATAACTAAGATTGGGCCCGAATCTTTTGATACGTCTGCATTGATGACCAACAAGAAATTGCGGAGAAACCCAACAGATCGGCAAGGTAGATGGTGATTGGGCAGTGCCACGGGAAATAATACTTTAAGTTGGGACTGACTGTCCCATACTCATGTATTCTTTCAATCAACAAACAGCAGCTGGTATAAGCGAGCGCACGTTTAAACATTTTGCATCGTAAAGTAAGGTCTGCATGGTAATACTGACAGCGGCACGGTTTCAAATACTGGTTGAAACTCTGTGGTTGTAGAGGCGCTGCGACCCATTCGCATATCTTGTTCGACTCTAGCGAAGTCTTCAAATCGTGAAATGGCACCTCGAACCGCTTGACATTTTCAAACTCAAGCAAATTTAGCAAAGTTACCAGTACAAACCGGTCGCCGAAGGGGCTTCACATCGTGACTTCCGGAATAAGAATGTGCTTCGAAAAGCACAGGTTCACTTCACAAAATCCTTGCCAGAGCGCTCGGAATCTGCGGGTCGATTCGCAACTTGAAGGAAGCCAAGCAAGGGAAAGACAAGCGAAATTTACGGCCTAAAGTGACGCTGGCTCCGTTAGAACCGTAGAAAGCGATTTGCGTCGACCGGCCAAGGGTTCACCTAACCCGATCAGCACAAGTAGTAAGATCCATTATGAGGTTCACTGGTAGACAGCACCGGCGACGGGCCTCGTCATGTCGCAAGGCGAGAACAGCGGTGTGCTTGTAAGCGCACATAAACGCCGGCACCAGAATCCTTGGCGAGTTGCACGGCAAGCGACTTTAATGACACAAACGGACTACATAACCAGAAGAATGCACTCATCTGAGAACCGATTGAACACAAGGCAAGAGGTGGCGATCCGATGAGCGACGACAGCAGTTTGTTTCAAGAGACATGAGCTAAGTGTTTGCAGGCCGTCCGGGTCCCCCGTTATTAGATGAACTACTTATATTAAAAGAATACCGGCGGGTTAGTGAACAAGGAGAGCGTGGAAGAAGAGCAGGAAAAGCGACTCGAGTGGGTTAATCTTCGACTGCAAACTTTCAAACTTGATTCCCGCATTCTAATGGCGTCAGGCTAGTGGTACGTCTGTTTGAGACTCTGGTGCGAGTCGTAACGAAGCTCAGACAGGGTACGTCTCTTCAAAGCCAGTCGGACCTCAAATGATCCGCTGCCAACGTGTGCGGTGAAGAAAGTGTACCTAAACCAGCACGACCTTTGCAAGCGAGGGTCGGCATCGTCACATGTTTCATGGCACATCCGAGCTGCTGCATGACGTTGACTTGTTGTACTAGGAAGGAGGTTTTCAAAAGCCGTCGGCCGCCGATCAATCATTTTACAAACGCGCCGCCAGCCCTCTTCGACGAGAGGGCCAAGCGTGAGCCCAATGGGACTGTCAGCTCACGGGTCAACAAAAGCCGCAGCACAAAAACGTGTACCGCTACCATGAAACTCTAGTGGAAGTCATCGAGTCTGTATTTCGCATGGGCTAAAGGAGCCCTAAAATGGGTTTTCTCTAGAAGCGGTGATGAAGCTAGACAAGCGAATGTCTTGATAAAACCGCTCTCCACGTTGCTTGCTTGCATCCGCTGCGAACGGATGCTACATCAACCACGGGAACGAAAAGAGAAAGGGGAAAAAAAATTGATTGTGTCCGGAATCAGCAGCTGCATGTGATAGCTGGCACTTCAAAGTTCAGACCCGACTCTAGTAGAGGGACCGTATGACGAAAAGGAAAGAAATCTAGACGTCCAATCGACTCAAGTGGCCCTCGGTTGAAAGTCAGCAAGCAGCCCGGCCACAACATCCACAACGAACGAGGAATGTGTTTGAATCTCCGGTACACGGCATCAGCGTTCTCCAGCTTTCTGGTTGCGCGAGGACTCGAAGAACGTAGGCTTTGAAACCATCACCAGCCAGCTTGCCCCCAAAAATCGACAGAGTACGTCGTAAGAACGCGAACGGCCGTACCCATCGCAATTGGGATCTTTGAGGGCCGGGCTGCCTTAGTTGAACGGACGTGCACAGTTTGTACTTTAAGTGCAAAAGCAGCCATATTTCTCAGCATAGTGCAGGTGGATATTTCACGAAGGAAGTAGCGATCGCGCTTATGCCCATCGCGGCAAGACACCGTAAACCAACGTGGACCGCGAGTGACGCCAAACTGGCAAGCCCCGGCTTGCTCAAACGCCCACTGGCAGAATTGGCGCTCTACACACAGACAGCAAACACTCGAGCCCCCTGCGGATATTTTGTGCCACCGAACTTCAACCCGGAGAAACTCGAGTGAACACTCTGAGCTTCACCCTTAGAGCTTTGGACAACTTTCGATCCCACGTGATTTCGTAGGTTCCAATCAACCTTGATGGGCTTCATGCAGCGGGAGAGAACTTAAAAGTGCTGCACTCTGCACAACGTGAAAGAGTGACGTCGAGAGATGCTTGACTCTAGGCTATAGTCCGGTAGCGTCAGACACTGGCCTTCGAGGGTAACTGGCGCAGGTGGCGCCAACCGACAGTTCCTTGCTTCACGGCTGCCGCCTATCTGAACTACTAGCAATTGCACGTTTCATATGCTCAGGGTAAATCAAGGAGACGCAGCTTGGGGCCCTTCAATTGTTGTAAGTAATACAAGCCGTAGAGTACCTGAAGCAGCCCGGCCACAACTACAGCAAGTGAGCCCAAGCGTACAGGTTCAAGTTCGGACTACATTTAGATGTCCAAAAACGGCATCATTTGACCTTCTTCACAAATCTTCTGTTCATTTGGAAACAGAGTCATTGGTTTTCAAATCACCGCCTAGCTGTAATGGTAAAACGCATTGTCGCAGGAAGTTGAGCCGCCCTCCATCGCAAACGAAATTCACAGCAAGCAGGCGCCGCGTCAGGTCGCCGCGAACTGCAGCGGCACAACCAGTGCCAGATCTCGTTGCAGTCGCTGCAAAACGATTTGCAGACAGATCCGCGGCGACGGTAAGCCTAAGTACTC
This sequence comes from Klebsormidium nitens, assembly GCA_000708835.1. NCBI lineage: Eukaryota > Viridiplantae > Streptophyta > Klebsormidiophyceae > Klebsormidiales > Klebsormidiaceae > Klebsormidium > Klebsormidium nitens. The sequence goes on from DF237548.1 coordinate 14,424, forward strand.
GTTTCGATGTTGCTTCTGACGTCAGGCGTTACTTACAATCAAGGGAAACCTGCTTTTAAGGGAATGGTGTCCGACTGGTCGTCTGCTTGCGAAAGCTGCAGAGGATGATGGAGCAGAGCGCCGGTAGACGTACACGGATCATCAGCAAACACGGAATCGAAGTTTGCACTTTCGCTCTTACGGAACTTACAGAGAAAGTACAGACAAAGTATGAGACCAAGATGCCAATCCAGGCTAGCTTGCCCATATGATACCACCCTTGCTGTCAGGAGGTGGGATGGAAGAGAGGCGCGCATCTCAGAGACGTACGCAAAGTTTTCCAAAGCCTAGGGTCGATGTGAAAACGCATTGAAGATCGGGAACTCCCTGGAGCTCGACCCAATAGTCTTCTGCAATCCCCTCGTACCACTCGAACATGAGTTAGGCCCGGATCCAGAACTGCGCATCTTTTGCAACGGGTTACGAAGAAAACGTCAGGACTCGTGCCACCAAATGGTCTGGACAAGTCACAGCCCAGGCCAAAGCTTGACGGAATCAAGGCCGAGGAGCCCATTGCGAAGAAAAGCCCATTCCGAAAAGAAAAAAATGCTCAGAAAAGTGCAGCCACTAGATTCGTCGTCTACAGCCTGCTTCCAGTTAGATTGCTCGGGAGCTTTGATAGCCCGACACAAGCTCTCGAAACTTTGGACAAAACTCGAAGCAAGGGATGAAAGATTCGCAAGCCGAGAGCATCGGCTCCGACAAGCACAACCTCCGCGTCGGTGCAAACTGCCATGGGCCAGCAAATGGGCCAAGAGCATCGATCCACCCGAATCGCGGACTTTTTAGGCCAGAAAGATTTACGCAAGACTTCTAGATGCTGGACCAAAGACAGGTCAAGCGTTCCCTTTTCTTATTTCTTGAAAGGAAACAGTGAGACAGGTGGATCCGAAACAAGAGAATGATAATCGCTAACCATTCTAGACGTTGGCTTTATGTATCGGGAGAAATCCAGGACATTTGTGCAGACATGGTAGTATCGCACGTGCCCAGGAACATATTATCACAGCCCAGAATTTTGTTGGAACAAGGCAAATCGTCCGGAGAAAGCAAAACAAGAACCTGGTCGAAGAGAAGTCGATACTTAAGACTGGTCATGGGATTGCCAAAGTGCCTGAAAGCTAGGCGACACTTCGGGAGCCGACGGCCAGCCGATCGGATCGGGCCGTAAAGATGAAAGAGCTAGCGAGAACGTTGAGCAATCTGAGTTACGTAGAAATGGAGTTTGATAAAACGCATTGATCCTCTAGAGTTGACATCGTGCTTCTAGCAGATCACCACTCGAGCTTACGTCCCTAAATCCTAAAGACTGGACAGCGGAGATCACGCCTGCCAAATCATCGTATTAGCAATCAGCGCCGCAAGATGATGATCCAACTCAAACGATAATGAAGTGGGCTCCCCAAAATCGAATCTATCGTCAAAGTGCCCGCGGACAGGCGGGGCGATAAGTCTGACGTGATGCAGTCCCTTCAGGAGAGAGCAAGCTAGAGGTCCTTTGGCATGAAAAGAAGCCCTTTCAAATTCTGGCGAATCGTGTAGAATCAGTTTGAAGAAATTTACTTCATACGTACGCCATTATCATTTTCCAAAACCCAATCTTGACATTAGATTGACCATGACCTGTTGGGCGGCACAAAGTCCAAGTTAGGGTTCTCTTTCATTGCCTTTGAAAAACTCAAAAAAGAGAGTTGCGTCAGAAATTTCACTCCTCCTATGGCCGGCCGAAAAGAAGAGAAGAGAGGTTTTTACTCATGCAACCTGGTACGCCCCACAAGTCCAAAAGAGTTCACAGGGAACGTCAAATCTATTCATGTACAAGGATTCATTTTGCCGCGCCAAAGACTTCGAACACACACAAGAAGGACCCACAGATGTAAAAGCTTCTGCAGCTCTAGAACTTAGAAGAGCTAGAGCTTTCCTTCCCATCAAAGCACATAAGCAGTGTTTTGAGACTACAGGAAACCCGCCGGAACGGTTGGCATCAGGCCGTCCGAGTCGTCAGTACGTGGCTTTCAGCTCCAACGAGCATAAACGCAAGGCGTTCGGCGGCAAAACTTCATAACCAAGTTTCGCCTCGTTCAACAATTGCATAGTACGTGAGTTTTCCGTCGGCATGGAAGGCAGGCAGCACCGACTACAACGCTAATCTATGTGGCAGAACCGATCAGAATGATTCGGGAAGTTGTCGAGGTCCGGGTGCAGGGCCCAGCTCTAAAGTGCGAATTGCCGCATGCAAGTACTAGTACGTCGCTTCCGCTTCAATGAGGCTTCGTTGTGAACCGGGCCCGAGGTTTGAGATATCAAGTTTGGTCGGAAGAGAGCAGATGCTTCAGGTGGATCACAGTCAGCAGAAAATAGCAGTGAAACTATGAAGCAAGTAGAGCTCTCAAACACTAACCATCAAAACTCTGGAGCATCTCTAAGGATCTCCTGTGTGCCGGGGATGGAGACAGACTATGAGAACGGGCACGAGCGTCTCCGGCGCAAAAGCATCGACGTCGATCGGCCAGTCAGAGTTCCCGAGGAGCTCTATGACTATTGGCATTCGAATGCCACGTGCCATTTGATAAAACCGCGTGCAACAAACAGCCAGCTGCCACAGGAGTTGGAAGCTCGGAGTCAACACTCGGCATATGCATTCTCCCGCAGAACCACTTCGACTATGCGGTATGTTTTCCACGACGACTGCACGCTTGTAGCCATTGACCTTGCTAAACTCAAAAGCGGAAACCAGCATACATACCAGCTATGCTCCTTCACGAACGGGCTTCACATCGTGATAAATGCAACAAAGAATCATATGCTTCGAGAAGCACAAGTTGATCATCACAACATCATTGCCGAACCAGTCCAGTGACCGCAAAGGGACTGTAAGGGTGAGAGAAGCGGGACCGCAACCCACCAAAACCAGCGGTTGGCAATGGAATCAATGAGGGCACACGGCGTCGACCTGCCGACAATCGAAACGTGTAAGTAGCCAAATCAGCAGACAAATATACGAAAACGAGATCTGCTGGTCGACAGCTAGTACCAGCGGCGGGCCGCTTCAATCCATCGGGACCTTATTCTGTGCTCGTAGCGTGCACAGATCCCGGCAGAAGTCTTTGGCGACTTCCCTGAACGGTGAGAGGCTGTATGGACCAAGAACATTGGACACTGGAATCTCTTATTATATTCGGACGTACGCGCGCAGAGGCTGACACTAGATGGCCCCAATCATTAGCAGGGACAACGACGGCCGGCACTGGGAAAGCAGAAGGTTGTAATCCGGAGTTGTTTGTAGAGAATATGGCGTCAGGTCAGGAGATGAGACAAAATGAAGCATCTGAGGTATTGAACCTCAGGCCGGGCGTGAACTCCTCAGAGCCGAATTTCGTACGTTCTCCGCCCACATGAACGATAGAAGGATCCGGAGTTAGGATTCCGCATCACTTTTCGCGATCAGGATGGAATCATCTGGCTTATATGTCGCCGCAACATGATTCTGCCGATGTCAAGTTCTTGTGCGGCTCAAACGCGCGTGCACACTTAGTAACGTTCCTTAAGACGCCTCCACTCGCTTCATTTCTCCAACAGCCTGAGGGCGAAGTGTAAGCTCATCATTGGATTTTATAACCTGACGGGTCAGCCGTCGGACCGTGACGCTGCCGGGCTAGAAGTGTACGTTTCGTGTAGTTCCGTGTGCCTCGCGTAACAGCTGTATGGCGCCGTAACGTACCTTGGTTAGGCGGAAACCCAAACTTTCAACGGCACCTAGCAGGGCCGACAAGCGGATCCAATGCCAGATGCTCACGTTGTACTCGGAAAATTTTACAACCACGGTTCGAAAGAAAAAAGCGCGCTCCCTTTGGACTCATATGGGCAGCCGTATGTGACAGTCTACACGTATAACACTAATTTCAATCGGTTAACTTAGTCTAAACACCCAAAGAGGAGATTAGCCGTGTTCAAACTTCAACGAGGCACGATTCCAAGCTTCTCGCCTGCTATATATAGAAAGATCGACAGCAAGCAAGCAGCCCAGGCACAGAAACCACAGCAAGTGAGCAAAGTGTTCAGGTCCTTTGAGCTATGTTCAAATCGAACAACGGATGGCATCATGATCCTCTGCACCGTGCTTCGATCTGTTTTTGAGCGGAAACACCCCATATTGAAGTTGAAAGTATAAACAAGCACTGCTAGAATGATTGGGACGGTTCATAACTGGTCTTTTGCGCGGGAAAGCTGCATCATGATGAGACTCGCGACGGTGGACGTGCGTGGATCATCGGCAAACAAGGAAATTTTGCGCTTGCGCCTTTACGGAAACTTACTGAGACGGTGTGAGGCCGTGTTCATGCCATTCTAGGCTTGCTTACAGTACAACCGTTCAAGTTGCTGGTCAGGAGTTGGGCAGGAAGAGAGGCGCGCATCTCAAAGACGTGCTCAATCTCTTCAAAATTCTGAGGGTCGGTGTGGAAATGCCTCGACGATCTGGAATTGCCTGGAGTTTGAGCCCAGATTCTTTTGCGAACTTCCTCCACTGAAGGCAAAGATAGACCCAGATACCAGAATTGCGCATATGCATTGCGAGGGATTCCAAAGGAACATTCGGCCTCAGTGCGCCTGGACTGGCTCTGGACGAATCGGGTCCAGTCCAAATCTTGACGGGATCATGGCCAAGCAGCATAACTCTCAAGAAAGATAATAATAAGCAAAGATAATAGTAAGCTCCAACTAACACTAAAAACCCTAAGCCAAAATAAAACCTGCTCCGCACCCGTACCCACCCTAACCACCAAACCAACCCTACCCGTCCCAGTGCGGTTACCTTATTATTATCTCGGCTTATTATTATCTTTCTTGAGTTTCATCCAAGCAGCCCACTCAGAAGGAAAAGCATACCCTAGAAATGCAAACTCCGGAGTCGTCGTCTGCAGCCTCCAATCGATTCTGCGTGTCGATTAACGTTTCGAAAGCAGTTGACAGGACGACTCCTGAGTCGGAAAAGGTCACGAGATCGCGAGCAACGGCGAAGCTCGTGAGTTGGTGTACTGGGTTGATTAAAAAGGATACAGGTTATTGAACAATAGACGGCCGGAGAGCAAGAGTCGAGATACAAAACTGAAAACTGATGCCTGGACGTCCGCTATACGTTACTTAGCTCGTATTATATTCTGTAACCGCTTCGGCGTCAGCATATTTAACCGCTTGCAACCAGCTTGTACACGCAGAGTTTCAGAGCTGGTCGGGAGGACGCAGATGGCTTGTGAGCCCAATCATTCAACTCAGTAGCCTCTCATTCTGAGGACCCGAGAGATGAAGCTAGACAATGACGTAGCCATCAAAGCGGCTCAGTTCATCACGGCGTCAGCTTTTGTACAATCAAAGTGTTCATCGCCCAATTCTGCATCAAAGCCGGGCACGAATGACCCTGTTCAGTTATGCAAAGTTCCTTGCAAAGGGGGGCAGCGAGCTTGCACAAAGGATAGACTGGCAGATTGCACCGACTTGATTGTTAACATGTAGTCTGCATTAAAGGCTTTTTTGAGACCGCTGGTCGCCCACTCTCTCACTGGTTGCACTACAATCCGCCGGACCGCTTCCACCGGCAACATGTAAGCTGGCGACGAGAAGCACCAGGTGTATATTGAAGTCACAAAACCCATCGTAAACGTCATCCGACGTCATCTCAATCAAGGGCTTTTGGAACGTCATGACCTCGTCGTGCACTCCGACTATGAGATGACATCGAAGGAACCACGCCTTGAGAGATCAGACCTCCCGGTTGATGGGACCCATTCTCCAAGCGCAGCCAACTAGACTTTGACGTGTACACATATCCCAACCACCCCAGTTTATCCTGTAACGTACCAAGCTCACCACCGGCAGCTGGCGCCGGCCTGCGGGCGAGCATTGATTCAAAACTCTTGTGACCAAGTCCCGTTCCAATGAACCATCTGATGTAGGATCTGTTCAGCTGTGCTCTTGCTCCAGACATAAAAGCTTGCAACCAGATTAGAAGGTAATGGATGCAAAACGAATTGGTGAAGCACGAAGACATGCACACGGGATCTACTGGGAGTTAGAGAATAAAGGCGAAACCCACTTAAACCTCTACAAAGAACCGGGCAGCGTCGGAATCCTTTGAACGCGCATGGGAGCACCCACCAGCCTTTTGCTTCACCGCTTTTGTTAATAGAGTAATTCCGGAAGAATTGTTCTAGAGTCGCTTCCAAAATAGCCACATGAAAAGTGAATGCAGGTTCGATATGCTTAGGTCAGACCAATGTGGCGTCCTTAGCTAGGGCGCGCTATATGCACTGATCAGGACCGCAGCTTTGGATCAGCACCCTGTCTGGAGCAGTACCTCCAGCAACCTGGCTACCTGTCACGTCACTGCTGCTGGACAGAAGCATGCTACAAAAACATGCAAACAGGAGCACCGATATACGATACCGATAGTGCTCCATCGTCACCGGCAACGCGGAAGCGGTTACAAAATTGGCAGTAGGTATCAGGGCAAACTTGTCTGGCGTGACAAGACAAACAGGCCAGGCGCCAAACCAGTCGAGCGCACGAATGATGGTGATCCGAAAGCTCGCGTCTCCAATCAGGGAGCGCGTGACACACAAAGAAGCCACCCGAAAAGTTTCGCGCACTGCCTCCAATTACGGAGCCTTAGATTAAAGGACCAAAAAAGCAGGTCGTCGGGAAAAACTCTGGCGATTCGGAGACGAACTCTCGCATATTTGAAAAACTTCCCATCTTTTGATAGAAGGTGAGCACCCCTCGCCACCGACCCTCTGATCGACAAGCTGTGAACGCAACCAAACTCGGCCTGAACATCCTGAAAAAGACGCGCTGCAGGTTCACTAAAATTTCAGGCGACGCTAGAGAAGACCTTCTTAGCTTTCTCGCATTACAAGGGTGAGCTTCCCGCTGTAGAAAGAAGCTCGATCCGCTCTATCGATCCGAGGCACCGAAAGAATGAAGAGAAAACGAAGCAACATCCGATAAATGTGTCATTATTGGCCTAGCGGGTAATCGGCCAACCTTGACAGCTGATCGTAAGTTCAAAACAGTCGTGCAGCCCACAAGTGCAGCCCACATGAAGCGGAGACATCGACCTCTTGCGGCGCGCACTGCACATTTCCTCTTGTAGTGTGTCTCAAAAGTGGTTGTGAATAGGATCACGAATGCAAGCACCGATGGTCTTATACAAAAGGTTGCGTATCGGATGAAAACAGGTAGCCAGACCTGTTGTTATTTGCTTGAGTGGCACGTCGAGTTTCCTCCGTGGCCTTGAAGATGCCATGAGCGGTGGATGATGATACCCATCGTTACAAGCCGACAGAGCCGAATCCCAGTTCGTGTCACGAACAGCTGAACTAGAAGTCCACGAGTCAAGCCTCCAATCATGGAGCGTGGAGTGCCAAGATGCGCAAGAGAAGTGACGTGTTTCGAAGGGACACGCTCCGAAAAGAAGAGCCCGACTGGAAAGGCTATGCCAGTGGCTATTGGGCTTTCGGCAATCACTTTGATGCGCAGTCGTTTCCAGCCGGAAAAGTCGACACGACTAGCACTAATTGATGATGCTAAACGCAAACGCAAGCCCATAACTCTCTTTGCAAAGTGGGTGTCGGCATCAGAAACCATCACTCGATGAGCCGGTTCTTAAACAGCTCACGTCTTGGATGCATCTTGGCCGATTTACCAGCGTTCCCTAAAGTACGAATCCGTATATTGAACTGCACACGGAGCTCTAAACAGTCACCCGTAGCGAATTTAAGACTAAGCACACACCTCTTGCACTTATTATGTTGACCGGCAAAGCCCGGTTGCGCAACACAGAGGATGGCGATTTAAAAAAGATTATAGATGCGGGCTGGCAGGGTCCGTCCTCGAACCACAAACGTAACGGACGTAAACCTTCCCGAAGCGCAGCTCCAAATTTGTCGCCAGGTGGGCAGGATGAATCCAAAGTTTGCGGCCAGTAATTCGAGACACAGCAAAATCGAAAAGGAACCAATTGCCTAATCTAAGGTTAAGAAGGGACTGCAAGACCATCTGTCCCAACCAAGCCTCTCCAATCACTCTACGATTTTCTCGATCAGAACCCTCGACGGGAGGTGAGGAGCACTGTTCAGGCTGTTTTCAAATGGATGAGGGGCCAGGAAACGCTTGGAAAACGATCTGAGGAATGAGAAGGGGAGGAGGACAGCATGACTCGTCACCAGGAAATTGGCTCAGGGGCTGCCTCGAAGTGAACTGCGGTGACCTTGAATTGAACAGTACTGGAAATATTGTTTTCTTACTCCGCATCAGGAATCGAGACCTGGACTCTTGGAAAATTCGGGGTTCCAGACGGGGTCCTTGTGGTGGCTTAGAAGCACGATCAGAACGCCCTCAAGAGACGTGCTCAGCGTTTCTCAGAAAATTTCCAGCAATCTGTTGACTATGGTCTCAACTTGTGCTCTGGAATTAAGAAGAATAACGTTACGGACTTCTCTCACTCGAGCGCCTTCAAGCTGGGCCCAAGCACTAGACAGGCGCATGCGCTGCTACGGATTGCAATATTTGAAACGGTGGCCTCAGTTCCACGAGTGGCGCTCGGTCGGTCATAGCCCAGTCCGAGCTTTGGCCCGGAATCATTGCCAAGCTGCTCACGGGACGAACAAGCAAATGCTGAAACCCGTGAGAATTACGATTTTGGCGTACTAAAAGCCCTCGTCTACAGTATCCGAGACATGCGTTACAAGCGCTCCGGAATATCTTAGCCAAACGAAGGGGTAGCAAAATTCTGCATAATAGCAAAAGATGCTGAAACAACTGCGCCAAATATGAAGAGGGCTTACGCACCAGGCGTATAGCCGTCGCCGTTGCTCAAGAGTCGGATCTAATGTCGGAGACTCCGAGTGCCTGTGGGATTTGCGGGGAATCAAGCTCATGCCTGGAGCTTTTCAAAGCTGTTCCAACTAAGCAACTGTAATTGCTCGCAATCATGGAAACGGATATCGGATTCCGATCAGAGTTGGACAGATTAGGAGGGCAGCAGATCAAAGGGAAGCCACACTCGCTGCTTCGTTGCAAGGACGTCAGAACCGACAGGACCCAACCGACAGATACGACAACTTGAATGCTCGGTAAGATTTCGAAGCTGAGCACGAAACGGAGGAGTAGCGGCGGAGCAGGTGGCATCAGCCCATACACCAAATGACAATGAACCATCAGAGTGTCCATCGCGGACCTTTGCATCAAAGCCGATTCTCTGCGACAATTTCCTTAATCTCTTCAGAAAGGCGGGTTCATGGCAAACGGGGTTGCAGACTGCTAACAGAGACGCGGACAAGCTGACTTAAGGGACTGGCCTTCTCTGGATTCAGCATGTGCGCTTCCGGACAGGTTCAGTCCACTTTGGACCACATTTCCGAAGCAAACATCTTCATCGCCAGAGAAAATCGGTATATCCAACATGAGGCTACGTCGAAACCTAGTAGACATCATCCAACTTAACTCAGCCTGAGAGCTTCTCGCACGCGACCATGAATCAGAACTAACAAGAAAGAACAGGGCGGATCATGCGATGGGAGCCGTGCTTCGATGAGGCCAGGTAATCTGCTTCAACCGCAAACTTCAGCAACAATAGAGTATAGTTAAGCAACGCTAGGAAGCGACCGCGCCTGAAAACGAGCTTGATCTGGGCAACTCTAGGTGCAGAGGGTTACTGCAACAAAGAGGCGCCAATGCTGAGAGCGACCTTTCGAGACTGCATACGTTGCGCTTTCGCCTTGAAATGCACCTGTGGCATCGGGACTTGCACAGTGATAGTCGTGACCCGGTCACTCAAGCGCAAAAGGGTTACATCCAGCGGAAAGATAGGCGGGCGGGAGCTGTGAAGATCTTAACTTTACCAAGGAAGACAAAACAATTACCTCACTGCAGAAGAAAAGCAGGCAGCGTCATCAATCTTCCGTCCATTCTTGCCTGGTAAGCACTCACTAGCTTCAATCTGCTTCACTGCTGTCGACAAAGACTCGCTCAACAGGCGGCAGCCTTGAAAGGATGCAAGCTTGAGTGATTTGCTAACGCTACACCAATCGAGATGCGTAGGGCCCGTGATTTGCGCGAGAAAAAGTGGGCAGCTTCAGGCAAGAACCTGCGTCTGAGACTTCTGATACTTCCCAGGAATCGGTTCGTGCGTCATTGCCGCCGAGATGAATACACCCGTGCGAAGATCCACAAACGAAGCGCGTTTCAGTGGTAGTGTGAATCTCCATCAGCGATACGAAGTACTTTCAAAAGTGCAACCTCTGCACGCAAAGGCGGCCTGCGAAATCGTTCAAAGCGAAAGATACTGGCCAGCGAACGTAATAAACGGAAGCGCACGTCATACCCTTTGGAGCTCGCGGCACACCTGACTTGGCAACCTCAGATACCAATACAAAACATTCGCGCATTGCCTCCAGATCGCCAAGTGAAATAAAGCGGTTTGGAATTCTCGGAGATATGTCTAACGGACGAGAACTAGAGAACCTTAGACACGGGTTTGGGCTCGATCGAAAAAACGGGCCTCGAGGACTCCCTATGTTATCTTCCAAACATATGTGGACCACTTCTTTTTACGCGACCACCTAACAATCTACAGAACGCTTCAGTTTCGGTCTGTTTCCTTGGTACAGTGTCAAAGCTGACGCGAGTAGACAGCGTTGTAGCGTCCTACTATACAGAAGCCCCCTTGGCTATTTTCATCTGCTGGGTATAGATAACATTGATTGACTGGCTTCAGTTGGTCCTGCTTCCCTGGACGTTTGCCATGGAGAGTGCATCACAGCCATCGTCGACATCCAATTGACAACGGACACGTGTCTTATATCGGTCGGGGCGAACCCCATTCTCAAGCAAACCGGGAGCAAACCTCAAAAGGCGATCGCCTCGGCGACTGCCCATACACAAACGTCATATAAACATTTCTCCATGGGATGGGAGCAAGAAAAAGAGCACAATCACAGGCTTTATAGCTGATTGAATCTCGACAATCTCCTTCCTGCAAGCGTAATCAGCCAAAAATATTGACAGACTGACGTATCAGCATGATTGAGGACAGGTCAGCCAACACAAACCCTTCCGGTCAGGGCATCAGCGTACACCGCCAACATTGTGAGCCGGTGCTTATTGACGCAGCCCACTACAGCAAATGCATCTTGGCCACATTACCACTGCTGCTCCCTGGTTGAGGTGCGCCGAACTCAGAAGGTTTGCATGCAAAAATCCTCGAAATCACCTTTCAGTAGAGGCTGAACACACTCCATTTGCATGCGCGAGCACAGTGAATGACTCGACAGTTCGACTGGAACTCTCAATTTAGAAACCGTGGTGATCAATGATTTAGTTTTGCCAGCTTCGTTGTATGCGTCAAAACAATCGGACTCTAGTAAGACAGACCTTTGGGGACACTTTTAGTTGCATGAGGACGGAGACGGACAGAGGATATTGGCGGATTTTAAGCTTCGTTACTGCTTTGAAAACAACCGAGCAACCATCAGGAAAGCGATACGACGCGCAACTTTGGAGCTGGTGAAACAACTTTCCGGGATCCTTGAGAAGTTAGAACCCGCATGAGAAGTAGCCGATTGCGGTAAAAGGGTCAAGATGTGAAGCCGGAGACTGATCGGAGCCTTGAATCATTCTGTGGGCATTGACTTTTAACTCGTGCACTGAATACGGAAAGCCGCTCGTGCAGTGAGTACGGAAAGCCGTTCTTATCTAAGCGACTCTTTCTGCAATCAACGAGCTGACATAATACTGCGTGCTAGTCACTTTAGGAAGCGGATTGAGCTTAGCAAGTTGGAAACAGCCCCGTTGTTCCGTGTCGGTCTGAATCTAGAGGATTGCTGGCATCAGTCCGACCGGAGCTGAACCATCAAAGAGTCCATTCTCCATCTTCCGCATCAGCGCCGCCCAAAGCTAATCCTTTACTCCCTCTTATCAAGTGGGTCCGTTTCCTTTTATAAGCGGGGAGCGAGCTTGCTCTGACAATACAGAAACAAAGGGAGCTGTGACAAGTGGTGATTAACAGCCTAGACGCAAGGAAGTGCAGTGACTTCCTCTTCAGTGGGTTCCTCATGAGTGGTCGCACAGGCTCAGTCCTAAAACAAAGACACGTGTCCGCTTCAAACCTGCACGGATTCAAAATCCGGAGTTTCCAAGCAACGAGCTGAAGAAGTTCTAAACGTTCGTGCCCATCTTGAGGCTACGTGCGCCACAGACGTGATGTAAAGTCAACCTAGTCAAGGGCCTTCTTAAGCGTCTCAAACCTCGTTTCATGCCGACCATAGATCGGTACCAACAGACACAAGACGCCTGCTACAACCGCTTCCTGCTCTATACGCTTTCGGGTAATTCACAGCCATGCACACTTCATTCAAAGCCAGCTAGAACCAGGCACGCGGTCCAAAGAACAAAACATTAAAGTGCAACTGTGTCCGTGCCGCACAAGCGACGGCCCACAGGTGAGCATTCACTCGAACCCTCCGACGAATTCGGACCAGAAAGAGCTGCAGTCGTGCTCCAGCTTGGAAGCCTACAGATGACCTTCAAACATGGTGCAATCTACGTCTCCTGAGCGCAAATTGGCTTCATCCAACATGAATTTATGCATACAGGAGCGCAAGAGCTTGACTCATTACGTCAAATCACAAGAGTACTGACCAGTCTCAGAAAAGGTTCAAAGCGAACGAGGCAGCGTCAGCATCGAAAGGAGGTGCTCTGGCGCTTAGGCGCCAACCCCTTTTTTGCTTCACGGCTATCGACGAAAACTCTCCAGAAAAGTGCAGGCATGTTTTAATGTTGTGCTCTGCTTAGACCATGTATTTCCAGATACTTAAGGCGGCCCCTTCCTTTCCAATAGATTGGACAGATCCAGAAGAAGCTACGAGCAATGGGAGAATTTTTGCTCCAGCAGTCTGCGTAAATGTCACCATTATTTCGTATCACACAGTGACCTGCGTGAATTGGAAGAAGCGATGATACACGCGTACGGCTAGTGCTGGGCTCTCACCGGAAATGCGAAACTGCTTGCAAGAGTCAATGCGAGAGAAACAAGCCAGGCAACCAATTCAAACGACAGCACGTTGGTGACTCCGGAGCTCGCGCGCGTCCATGAAAGCGATCAGTGACGCGCAGAGGCGGCAACACGTCCGCACATTGCCTCCAAAGTACAGAAGGTTCTCGAGGCGACCACAAAAAAAATCACGTACTGCAATCAGGCCCGACTAACAATAGACCTGGGAACTCATGGATATCTGGAAACTGGTCTTCCAGGCAGGGCAATAGTCAAAGCTGCTTTTCGAAAGCAACGTGAGTCACCCCTCGGCATACGGAGCCGCTGACAAGCTGCTCAAGCGCGAACATTCTTGGGCCCTGAAATAGAATTTTGCTAGTCCGTCCTGTCAAAGGCAACAAAGACCTTTACATCTCCCACCTACAGAAGCTAGTTGGCCACTTTCGTCCGGTGCGAAGGAGAATAAGGTTTTCGAAGTGGCTTCAGTAGTCCTGCTCGGTGGAGGCATGCCGTGAAGAGCCCATCAAACCCATCCTTGTTGTGCAATCAAAAACGGACGTCGTTGCTTGGAGCACACCCAAATTTCATTCAAACCTCACAAGCTCGCCCTGGCGGGGATTGGCAATACAAAGACGGACCATGTGGACCTGCTTTTGAAGGACGTGTTCCAAAACAGAAACTTCATCAGACTCAATAGCTGAATGGATAACGCCATTCTCCTCACTGCAGACGACTCGGAATTCAGCGACAAAAGATCGAGAGGACAGAAGTGTCATCATCCTAGACAGTGGATCGGGCAATCAGACCGCTTGGTTTGACTTGGTTTAACGCTGGGAGGCTCAGAAGACATCATCAGCTACATGAGCCGGTCTTGTTGAAGCCTACATTGTAAATGCATCTTGGCCGTCCCCTCATTATTCCCGTGCTAAGCATTCGTGTACCTGGACAAATTACGAGCCAGCCGTGGAGTGGGCTTTACAGGTTCCTGACGGGTCCCCGAAAACATCGTCCTTCTCACGCGCAGAGCAATACGGGACCGCAATCTTGAAGATCTAAAGAGGCAGATTCGCGAGTCTAGATTTGGGAAGGTTTTTGCACGATTGCAACGATCAAAGTATCGTATCAAAGTATCCAACAACCGAAGGGGGAGCGCAATAGTAGTGCCTCCAACAACGGAGTTGGTGACACAACTGGTGCGCGAGATCTCAACAAAGGTTATGGAACCGCATGGGAAGTAGCCAATCTCGGTGGAAGAGTCAGGATGTAACCCGGACAACCGGAGGCCCGAACCATTTGCTGGACCTTAACTTCAAGCCCGTGCACTCAAAAGGAAAGCCGTTCTCGAATGAGCGCCTTTTTACGCCCTCAACAATTTGATATAAAATCTACGAAGTAGAGAGTTAAGAGAGCAGGCTGAGGGCAAGTTGGATATGATAGCCCCCTTGCTTCGTCTCAGTCAAAATCAGAAAACCGTTGGCATCAGTCGGGAGTGGCTTTCGACCTTCAACGAGTCCATTCCGCATCATCGCCGACCAGAGGAAAGCCTTTATTACCCATGATCAGTGGGTCCACTTCCGTTTAATTAGCAGGGGGTAGCAAGCTTGCTTTGAGGAGACGAGAAGAAGACAACGGGAGTTGTGAAAGTAGCAAGATCTGATTCACCGGGAGATTTTGCACATGCAGATTCCTAAAACAACGAGACATGTTCGCTTCCACCCTGCCACAACTCCACAGCATGAAGTCACTTGGAGACGCACTGACATAGTAAATACAGTAAGCAGGGGTATCCTATTACTTAGGCTACATGCCCCGCAGACGCGATGTAACGTCAACGACGTAGTCAGGTTCTCACTTAAGCGTTTCAACCGTCATTCGACATGCTGACTTCCAATCGATACCACAGATACAAAACGCCTATCAGAGACGCCTCCTCGTAGATTACAGCGCCATGCATACGACATAGAATGCCAGCTAAAATAAGCCTGGCGCGCGCTCCGAAGAAAAACGACACAAGAACGACATCACATTGCATGCATCACTGGTAAGTTCGCGCGCCGCACAAGGGACGGCCTGCAAATGAGCATCCATGCACACGGGTCAGAAGAACGGTCTGACTCGGATGAACACATTGACCTGCAGTCCTGCTCCAGCTTTGAAGACTACGTACGGACAATTTTCTAACATGGTCTTATGCAATCGTCCTGAGCGCAACAAGGCTTCATCGAGCATGAATGCACGCATACAGGAGCGCAATAGCTCGACTCATATCATTACGTCGAAGGACAAGAATACCACTAGTCCCAGAAAAGGCTCAAAGCGAACAAAGGCAGCGTCATCGCCAATGAGGTCCTATGGCGCTACTGCGCCAACCACCCCTTTGCTTCACGGCTGTCGACGAAACTCTCTCAAGATGTCCGGGCAGGTTTCGTTGTTGTGCTCTGGTTAGACCATTTTTCCAGATAATTATGGTGGCCCCTAGCTTCATTTCTGAAAGACCGGGCAGCTTCAGAACGGGCTTTCAAGCGATGGGAGCTTTCGCTCCCAGCGGTCTGCCGAAACGTCATCGCTACCGTGCAGTAACGTGCAAAACGAGATTAGGAAGAAGCGCTGATACACGGCTAGTGCTAGATATAGACTCCCACTCGAGACGCGGAACTTTTTGCGAAAGCCGCTGCAAGGGAAACAGGCCAGGGAACTGATCCAATCAATAGCACGTTGGCAACTCTGGGGCCCTCGCATGCCTGAAACAAACTTGTGGCACACGAAGGCGCCAAAAGTTCCGCCCATTGCCTCCAACGTCTTGAGCATTCTCGAGGCGACCACAGCAAAAAGACTTCGTACTGCATTCAGACGCACCTAACATTAGACCTGAAAATGTATATCATCTGGAAACTGCCTTCAGGCGGGACAATGATATCTACTGTTTGTGGAAAGCAACGCCTTGAATGAAGTTTTGCTAGTCCGTCCCGTCAAAGGCGACGTCGATCATCCGAGTTACATTTCCCGTCCCCAGAGACTCCATTGACTGGGATTTGGTGCAAAACATATGAAGTTGCTCAAGTGGCTTCGTTAATTGTCCCGCTCTTTGGACATATGCCATGGAGAGTGCAACACAGTCATCGTTGACTCCAACCGAAGACGGACGTCTTCGCTCGGAGCAAAGCCAATTTTCTTTAAAGCTCGCAAGCTTGCCCTGGCTACGGGCTGGCGGTACAAAGACCTTGCAAAAGGACCTCATTCCAAGGGACGCGTTCCGGAAGACTAGCACGACCAAAGCTATAGCCATACGGTTCACGCCCTTTCCTTGCTGCAAGGATTCCTATGCAACGAGATGACAGGACGGACACGTCCGATCAACATCCTGGAAAATAGATCATGGGTGAGGGCTCAGCAGATTCTGATCCAGCCTCAGCCTGAGCCGGTCTTGTTGCAGCCCACATTCGTAAATGCATCTTGGCCGTACGTGCCTTCAACGTTCCCGGACTAAGCATTCGTGTGCCTGGACAACTTACGGAGTCACCACCCCCCCCTAGCATAGGGGTCCTGTCGGATCGTTAAAGTCACCACCATGCGCATGTACTGCTAGGAAACAATTAATGGACCGCGACCTTGATGTAATAAAGGGGCAACTTCGCGAGTGCAGATTTGCGACGTCGTTGATCAATTCAACTTCACTGTGGAGATGAGGACAGTTTCGTCGACGACGCAGCCGGACAGTGCCGCCAGACTTACGATTCGCTTTGATCTGAATCAAGACATTCCAGCAACCAAAGGAAGAGCACTATCGCGCCAAACCCAATTTGGTCAAACAAGCGTGCGAGATCTTAACACGGGGTATTTAAGGGGCTGGTAGGTATCACGCGCGCGTGAGAAATAGCAGAGGGCAACGGAAGAGTCGAGATGTAAAAGCGGAGATTGAGGCCTGAGCCCTCTTTGAATGGACGTTGAGATCGCGCGTTCAATACGTCAAGCCGTTTTACCTCAATCAGCGACTTTCTCTGCAAAGTCAACAGTTCATATGAAAGCCCGAGAGCTGGACGGAAGGAAGCGGATCGCACAGCAAGTCGGATCAAGCCCCGTTGCTTCGTGTCAGTCAGCATCAAGAAGACCTTTGGCATCAGCCGGAGGTGGCATTGAACCATCAAAAAGTCCATTGCTTATCTTCCGTATTAGCGCCGACCATAGGTAACCCTTTATTCCCTCTCATTAGTGGGGCCGATTCCGCGTGACATGGATAGACGAGCTTGCTCTCAGGAGCAACAACAGACAAGAGAAGTTGTTAAATGCAGTTTGTGACAATAGCGAAGGGATAGGGATCCTCAAGCGTAGTCCCACACGCTGAACCCTAGAACAACGGACTCCACAACATAGAGTAACTTGGCGAACTGACACAAAGGTTCTACCCATCGTACAAGTCGAAATTGGAAGCCAGCTAAAGTAAGGCGTGGGTTGCGAACAAGAATGCCAGCGAGCCCACTTTACTAGGCAGTCACGCTGCATTGGCCGGCGATGGACTAAAATTTAAGCATTCACTCGGAAGTCGCGACACGTTCCAATCAGAAGAACGGTCTGATTCAAAAAAAGATGCATACTCGGCTGCAGTCGTGCTCTTAAACACTGCAGACGACTTTCAAACGTGGTGCATTTCAGGGTCTTGTGAGCGAAAAATTGCTTTACAGCATGGACGCACGCACACAAGAGCATGAAGAGCTCGGCTCAGCAGAAGAATGACAAAAGCTGCCTCAAAAGAGGTTTCTACAGACGAAACAGGAGCGTCAGACGTTGTCGAGGGCATCTTGGCGCTTCCTGCGCCAGCCACCTTCTTGCTTCACGGCTGCCAACAACGACTCTCTCAAAAGCAGCCGCAGATCGACTGGTGGTGCTTTGTTTAGACCAACCGAGATACTTATAGAGGCCCCTAATCAGCGTTGGACCGGGCAGCTTCAGAGAGAGATTCCCGTACTGGAAGCAGTTGCTCCCATCGGGTTGCGAATACATCACCGCTGGTCGGCAGATTACAGTGGCGTGCGACACGGCCCGTAAGATAAAGCGCTAGATACACGGACGATGCTGGAATCACCCGAGCGACCGGACGCGGAAGTATTCGCAAACCTGCAACCTTCTCTCCAAAGTCGGGCCGTAAAAAACAAAGCGTTCCAGGCAAGGAAAAGAGGCCGGACACCGATTCAAACGAGCGCCCGTCAGGAAATCTGAAGCTCGCACCTGCGCAAAAGCTGAAAGGCACGTACATAAAGGGCCCCGGCAGAAAATATGTCATGACGACACGGTTGCGGGATCAAGAGGTCAACGTGTATCATGGAAGACCTTGAGCATTTAACGGCAGAAGACAAGAGGGCAGCAACGTTTCCATCTTCTTGTGGCTAGCCTGGGGCCCGAGCACCCACCAGCTTCAATGTGCTTGACTGCTGTCGACATTAACTCCCCCAACCAGAGGCGGCGTTCTTGAATGGATGCAGGTTACTTTAACTGATATGCTAAGGTCAGACCAACCGATCGCGATACTAATGAAGGACCGTGATTCAAAAGAGCAATAAGCAGCTTCAGACAAGGAAATTTCGCGTTCCAGGAGTCAGTACCTCCCGGAAATCTGCTTATGCGTCACGGCCGCCAGGACATTGCACCCGTGCAAAGATCCACGAACGAAGTGCGTGAGTGTGGTAGGATCAGACCTCCATCAGTCATGCGAAGTATCTCGAAAGCAATTTTTGCCTGCCGGAAAAAGAGACGCGTTGCAGGCAAATGAAAGAATCTAGAAACCGCAACCCGAGTGGCCTGGAGCGCACGTCGACGCTTCTGGACCTCGCGGCACCTCCTCGTGACACAGTCAGATGCTGATTGTACACGTTTGCGCATCCAGAGTACCAAGTATAGATAATCGCGATCCGAAAGTCGGACATTTTGTCCAACGAAGCAGAAAGGGAACTCAGGTGAACCGGAGAACGGAGTTAGGCTTGAAAAAGTGGGGGACTCCCTCTCCAGCCTTCAGACGAGACTCTGAGCACTCATTTGCACGCGACCATCTGACAAGCCACAGAATAATCTCGGTGATCATTCCCACAACAATCTTCTCTTGGCGAAATACCAAAGCTTGACGCCGCTGAAGGTACAGCTTTTTGGCTTCCCACCTACAGAGGCCCTTCTTGTCTGTCTTTATATATGCAGCGCACAAAATGAAGGTTTTCTGAGTGGCCTCAGAGTTCCCGTGCTCCCTGGCGGCATGCCATGAAGAGTGCATCGAAGCCATTGTCGACAACCACTTGGAGTCAGACGTCCAAGCTTGGAGCAAACCCAATTCTCTATAAAACTTCACAAGCTCGCCCTGGCAACCGGCGGTACAAAGACAGTGCAAATGGACCTCTTTCCAAAAGACGCGTTTCCAGAACACTAGCACGACCAAGGCACTAGCACGACAAAGGCTTAAGCTGTAAGCATCACGTACGCCCTTTTCTTTCTGCAAGCATCCCTACGCAACAGGACTGACACGTCAGTATGCTGGAGAATGGAGTAGTTAACGCAGACAGCGCTTGCATGGTTGACGGCTCAGTATTCATCATAGGCTGCCTGAGCCGGTCTTGTTACCGCCCACGTCGTAGATGCATCTTGGCCGTTCCCTCAACATTCCCGGACTAAGCATTCGTGTACCTGGACAAGTTTTGAGTCACTGAGTCACCCGTAGCATAGGGGTCCTGTCGGACCGTTAAAGTCACCGCCATGCTCATGTGCAGGGAAACAATGGACCGCGACCTTGATGTAATAAAGGGGCATCTTCGCGAGTGCAGATTTGCGAGCTTCGTTGCTCAATTTCACTTCATTATGGAGACGAGGACAGATTTGTTGACAACGCAGCCGGATAGAGCCGCCAGACTCGCGATTCGTTTCTAATCGGAATAAAAACGTTCAGCAACCGAAGGAAAAGCACTATCGCGCTAAACCGACTTTGGTGAAACAAGAATACTTGTCTGGGACCGCACGAGAAGTACTCGAGTGCGGTGGAAGAGTCAAGATGTAAAGCGGGAGATCGGGGCCGGAGCCGTCCTTGAATGGACGTTAAGGTCGTGCATTTATTACGTACGTCAAGCCGGTTTTCCTCAACTAAGCGACTCTCTCTGCAGATTCAATCAGTTCATATAAAAATCGGGAGCTGGACAGAAGAAAGCGGATCAAAGAGCAAGTTGAATCCAGCCCCGTTGCTTCGTATCAGTCAGAATCAGAATCGACGTTGGCAAACCGTTGACGGTGGCGCTGTACCACTAAAAAGTCCATTCCCCATCTTCCGCATCAGCGCTATCATAGGAGTAACCCGTTATACCCCTTAATCCGGCGGAGGAGAGGACGGAGAAAAAAGGGACCGAGCCCCTGAGGGTAGTCGGTCGAGACAGAAGAAGGGGACGGAAGAAAACGTGGTGCAATTCAGGGTCTTGTGAGCGCAAAAAGTCTTCATCCAGCATCAACGCACGCACACAGGAGTGTGAAGGGCTTGACTCATCAGAAAATTGACACAAGCCGCCTCAAAGAAGTTTCAAGCTTGGAAGCGTCAGTTGCTGTTGGAGGCCTCCTTGGCGCTTCCTGCGCCAGCCACCTTCGTGCTTCACGGCTGACGACAAAGACTCTCTAAAAAGCAGCTCGAATCGTTTGGTGTGCTTTGTTTGACCAACCGTGATACTTATAGCGGCCCCTGAAAAGCAGTGGACCGGCCAGCTTCAGGAAAGAAGTCCCTGTACTGGAAGCAATTGCTCCCACCAGTCTGCGCATAAGTCACTGCTGTTCTGCATATTATGCTGCCTTGCAAAACGTCCATAGAAAGCAGCGCTGAGATACGGGTAGTGCTGGAATCCCCTTGGCGACGCGGAAGCATTCGTAAAAGTGCAAAATTTCTGCCAAAGTCGGCCCGTTGAACGAGAAGCATTCCATGCAAGAGAAACAGGCGAGGCACCAATTTAAGGGAGCGCACGTTGGTAATTCAGGAGCTCGCGTCTCGGAAAGCCGCCGAATGGCAGACTGCGAAGGGTGCCGGCAAGACACGTCCGCGCATTGCCTCCAACTTTCAAACATCTCGAAGGCGACCAGGACAGCAAGTTTTCTGAACAGGGCCTCTACGGATAAGGAATCCAAATGACCTGAACTATGATGTCTCAGGATGGAACTGCGAAACACCTGTTGTTCTGCCTTCCAGACCGAATTTTTGAGCATCTTTGTCACGCCGACCTGATGACAACCTACTGAACTCAATCAGCTCTTTTCGTCTCGGCCTGATTACACCTACATCCACCTCCCATAAACAAAAGCTCCGTGCTCTCGTGCGGTGCATATTGAAAGATGAATGAGGCGAATCAAAAAGAGGTGAATATTGACGTCAGAATATTCACGGAGGCTTACCCGCCGCTTCGTCGGCCCTGATGGCTCACTTTCGACTCAATATTTGGTGCCATTAAGCATGAGCATCCGCTCAAGGTGCACTCTATCTCACAGTCTGAAATCTATGAATTCACTGGATCACGGATGCGAGGATGAATCATCGAGTTTGTGAATTGCAAACGGCAAAGCTGCAGATTAGAAACAAGCAAAAGGCAGACCAAGCGTGAACTCTGCTATAGAGGCTGTCAGTCGCTCTGCAGATGGCCATAGAGAGTGCATCACAGCCTATCGACAACGGACCGTCCTGGTCCGGCAGGTCCCAAACTTCAACCAAAGCTCCCCGAGGACGTCCTTACAACTGGCGGTGATTGTGAAGAAGGCGCAAACAGACATGTTTTAGATAAGGAAAGCGTCCAAAAAATCTGGGGGTCATTTCTTTGATAGCCTTGCACGTGGCCAAAGAGATTGCACCATAGCCTATCAAAAATGGACCGTCTTGGTCCAGCGGGTCCCCAACTTCAACCAAAGCTTTCCGAGCACGGCCTGGCAAGTAGCAGTGATTGTCAAGAACTTGCAAATGGACATGATTTAGCTAGGAAAAGCGTGGTCAAAGAATCTGGGCATCATTTCTTCTATAGCCTCGCACGTGGCCACAGAGAGTGCATCACAGCCTGTCGAGAACGTATCATCTTGGTCCAGCGGGTTCCCAATTTCGACCAAAGCTCCAGTGAGCTTGGCCTGGCAACTGGCAGTGATTGTCAAGATGGCCGGACATGTTCGAAGTTTTGGGGGCGCGTTAGGGCATCAACTCTGAAATGCATCTTGAGCCTGACGCGGCCCAAGGAGTAGACGCATCTTTGCCGTTCCCGAGAACAGTCTTTTCAACATACGCTTTCCAGAACACTAGCACGACCAAGGCTAGAGCTACAAGAATGACGCCCTTTCCTTGCTGCAAGGGTCCTACGCAACGAAATGACAGGACAGACACGTCAGTTCGCCAGAAAACAGATCACTTAACGCATCCGCTTGGGTGAGGGCTCAGCAATCTTCACTCTGCCTGAGCCGATCTTGTTGCAGCCCATGTCGTAGATGCATCTTGGCCATTCCTCAATACTCCCCAGACTGCGCATTCGTATCCTAACAACAACTCAAGATCTTCACGAATCACCCGTAACAAGAGGCTTTACGAATTGCCAGTCGGATGTTGAAGTCAGTCGTCGTGGCTTACGAGCAGAACAAAGCCAGAGCGTTTTAAACGTTATTTAACATGCCGTCCATGGTTCGATACCAACCGACATGAAGCGCCTGCTAGAGACGCCTCCTGGTAGATTAAAGCGAAGCACAGTTCAAAGAAAGCCAGCTAAAATAAGGCGCGAGCTCCAGTAAGAACGCCAGCAACACGAGTCTGAATTGTACCGAGCGCAATGCGCGGGGCCGGCGACGTCCTGCAGATGGGGCGAAGCACTTCCTCGGGTTCTGCGACGACCTTTCATTCAGAGAAGAGTCCGACTACAGTGAGGATAGTCGGCTGCAATTATACTCCAGCCTTGATATCTGCAGACCACTTTTAAACATCGGGAAATTTTCCTCCAGAAACTCGTAAACGCTAAACGGCTCTGTACAGCATGAACACGGGCATACAAAAGCGCAACAGAGCTTGTTTTATAAGCTCACTAGAACGCTAAGAGCCACAAAACTTTAATCAAGCAGCGTCAGACTCGAGTCAAGCGCTGTGGCGCTACCTGCGCCAACCACTTCTTGCTTCACGGCTCTTAACAAAGTCTCTTCCTCAAGAAACCGCAATTAGGGTTGCTTCAATGTTGTGCTTCGGTCAGACCAACCGGTGAATGAATGGGGCAGCTCAGACCGAAAGCAGGAAGTGGAGGCAGAAGCTCCCAACGAACTGTTTACACGTCACCGCTGTTCAGCAGAATGCAGTGACGTACGATTCGTTTTGAAGAAACAAATAAAGGAAGTAATAGATACATGGCGATGCTGGATTCCGCCCGGAGAAGCGGAAGTGCTTGCAGACTGTAAACCTTCCGTCAACGTTGGCCCATAAATCACGAAGCGTACTAAGCAGAAGCAACAGGCTAGAAACCAGATCAGTGGACCGCACGTCGTTCAGCTCGTGTGTCAGGAAAAGCCGAGTAGCACACGAAGGGTGCCGGCACAAAACGTCCCGCGCCTTGCCTCCAACTTTGAAACCGATCTCAAGGCGACCGGGACAGCAGAGTATCTAGACAGGGCCACTCAGATAGGAATCTCCAAAGAAGCTGAAACATGGTCTTCCAGGATGGGAATGGAAAAAATTGTTACATTGCCTTCCAAACAGACTTTAAGCATCCTTATCACGCTGACTTTTCGACAGGTTACTGAAGTCAAGCAGTCGCGGCCTGCTCACACCTAGCTCCACCTCCCATCCACAAAAGCTCCATTGCATTATTCGGCGCACATAAGAGGACGGATAATGCAGATCAACATCAGGAGATGTTGAATTCAGAACTTGTATAGGCCTTACTGGCCGCTTCTCCGGCCCTGATGGCTTACTTGACTCGTTCTGGTGCGATTGGACATGAGCATTTGCTCAAGGCGCCCTGTAAACTCACCGTCTGACAACCGTAATCAATTATCCATTTTTTTAGATGCTCAGACGGCAAAGCTGCAGATTCCAGACAAGCAATATACAGCCAGACCGACCGTTACCTCTGCTTGTTGGCCGTCAGTTCTACAACATGCAAATGGCCCCGCATGTCACGGTGGCTATAGAGAGTGCATCACAAACTACTCGGTCTGGCAGGTCCCCAAGTCCAATTCCAGTGAGCTCGGCCTGGCAACTGGCAGTGATCGTCAAGATGGCCGACTGAAGAGAATGTGTTCCATTCGGAATGAAGAAAAAACTCTTCTCAAAAAGATCTTGAGCACAAGCAAAGGCCTTCCCGTCCTTGGTTCCTTGCTACAACTGTTACCGCGGAAATAAAACTGACAAGACGTCCAAGTAACCAAAAAGCATTTTTGAGAGCGGGTCAGGGCATCAGCAACAGTTTCTGAGCCAGTTCTTGAATGATACGGCCCAAGGAGTGGAGGCATCTTTGCCGGTCCCAACAACAGTCTCCCCAATATACAGCCGTGTACCGTGGCGACTTGCATGGTAAAACGACTTGCTCAATGATGCATCAAAGTAAATCTTGAATTCAATTCAGAACACTGCATGCACACAAGCTCAGCCGATTACTCATCAAGACAGGAGGCCTCTGAAATCACCAAAAGGACAGATCCAAAACATGTAGATGCGAACACACCGGTTTCGTCGACTCAAACCAAATCTGCGAACCTTGAAGACAGACTTCGTTGGAGTGGGCAGCCGGACCAAATCTGATGGGGCTTGCGATTCATACCCACAGCGATGTGATATGTATAAACACCAGAATGCAAGCTTTGCAAAAGGAATCAGAGCGCGCGTTCCTCCAACTTTCTCGCAGGTTGAACACAAACGTTGAGGGCATTGCTGAGAAAGAGCGCTAGATCCAAGATAGACGAGCACACTTGTTGGTGAGTGGTTGAGGGGCGAGGAAACGCAGATGCTTGCTGATACATGTCGGACAAAGTGACGATGACGTTTCACAAAGTGGCTCAGTCGGTTCTTTCGAACTTGACGCATCAAATCAAGGAACAAATGTGTCGTGATCAATTGCTCGGAACTTCATTAGTTTGTTTGTTCCTGCAGACCTTCAAGAAGGCCAATCACAGTCGGCAATCACCTTCGTTGTCAACAACTTTGACCCAAAAGCTTAACTCAAGCCGAACTCCAGCGTGCCCAATCACTCGGACCGCAAGCCATACCCGGAACCATTAACTCCGCTTGGGCAAAGCCAGCAGCTCTTGCAGGCCTAGCGCGCCGCTAGCAGCAACCTTGACGAACCACTTGAGGGGCGTCCGTCCTTTTCCTGCAAAACACCTCTCAACTTTGAATTACAAGTAAAGTGTGAACAAGTACAACCGACGCAGCAGCACTCTGGACAGATTTTCCAACACTGTTCTGACTACTATGGGTCGTGTGTGTCCCTTTACGTTTCTCGAAAAGAACGACTAGTCTCGCTACCTTCCGGAACTGACATAAGTTGAGCGTCCTTCCTCTGGAAAAAGAGCTCCAAAAAGTAGTGCGACGAAAGTCGTCAACGATCAAAAATGACGACCTTTCACCTCAAGTACGTAAAGTAGTGGCGTTTCTGGCAACAGCTTGAAAATTACCAATCTCTGGATACGTCGTTCTCCATTCAACCTGCCCCAGGATTCAAGTCCGAGCTCTCTCACCTATTCAGACCCGGGAAAGGCACTCTTCTGGTGGCTAGGAAGCACGACAGCCATAAACACTGCCGTTGTACAATAATCTCGTCACACTTATAGGCGTCTTTTCCAGATCCGAGACCGGCCCACAAAGTTACATAGCGGGAAAAAGCACGAGATCAACGTACCTGCCGCCAGAACCGCAGCCACCACGCCTAGAAACGCATGCCCCCCCCACGCTAGCCGCATCCATAACTGCAATAAGAAGCAACGGACCGATTAAAAAGAGAAAGGCCTTAATGAGGGCCGAGTGCGCAAGTGGCCAAGTAAGTGGTAAAACCAGCTGCACTGTACCACGAACCTCAGAACATTGACTTCGACAGCGAGTGGATTTGTTACGTGGAAAGCGAGTCAACAAACGAGACCTTTCCAAACTTTCGGTTGTATCGCCAGTACAAGAGCAGTTTGTGATTACCCGCCATCAAGCCCATGCCGCACGCTTTGGACACACCGAGCGCTTTTCCCCACTGTTGTTCTTTCTTTGGTTTGAAAGCAATTGCCGACAGCATGAATTTCTAAGGGTGAGGGCATGGGGGTTTTGTTTGATAGATAGATGACGTCATCTGCATCCGATGTGACTTTGTGCCACGTGGAGCACAGCCGGATGTCAGATCACTGTCACGGCGAGTTGTTGAGCAGAATGAATCTGGGAACTCAAAAAGGACATATGATGGATAGAAATCCGATAAGACTTGTGTTGGAACCTAGAGCTGCCAAGGGATGGCGTCATGACGGGAACATACTCAGTTGCCCATATTAAGATGGGCACGCTGAAGTTTTGCGTCTTCATCGCCTACCTCTTCATCTCAGCAAAGTCGTAGCAAAGGGACGAAAGGCGGGTGAAATGGGCATTCAACTCAATGAATGCAGGAACCCAAACCACATAGCCTCAGGAAAGCACAGCATACTGTGGGTGTCTGCCCTGAAAGGCATGCGCCGTGTGTCAGATTATGAGTGCTACGAACACACCACCAACGCTTTATCGAGCCAGGAAACTGACAGGTCACGTGAGCACTTCACAAAGGAAAGAGAGTCTACATGAAAGCTTCGAAATCATGATGCATGAGAGCTTGGGCCAAGAGCCACGTGGCAAGCATGAGCTGTGGTACCTGCCATGTTTGCTCAGGGCGGAACGCCCTGAATGATGAACGGGAAGTCCCTGTGATGGATGGATATTAAGTGCCACAATAGATACCAAAAGCAACAACCGGCTATTATGAGCATGTGAATGCGTAGGAACTCTTTCGGGTTCTTGAACCCCAACCGTGACGGTCTAAAAGAACTTTTTAACGGTTGAAAGAAGGACACGGATGAGCTTTCGGCACTTCAGATTAGCGGACGGACCATTTTGAGAGCATCCAACGCGAAACGGCCGAAAGGTGACTCGCTATTCTACCATCACGGGTTGATGCTCCATTGCGAACAGATAGTTCTAAGGGCACATTTCATGCTGTCCCTCTTGACCTGAGTGGGTCAAGAGCTACACATACTCGACACCAAACGGCATGAAGATCCGAATCTGACATAAGAAAGAGATGCAGACCAACTGTAGGCCTGGAAGCACACCGAAAGCGGCGGTTGTGCCGAAAAAAACCGACGGCTCAGTGTCTTCACAGAATTGAGGCATCTGGGCGATGTTGTCCAAAGCAACAGAGTGATGACGAGCACAATCCCGTCAGCGAGCACAATAACCGCTTTGCTTTTGAGAGCATCGATAGTCCCGTGCCCTTGTAAAATCTCCATTTGAGCGCCCTGATAGCGAAGATTATGGCTCATGAACATTACGCCGCCTGGACTCTAAGGAATAGATGTTGTAAGCAGGTAAGCTGTGTCAGGCAACTGAGTCAAAAAGCGAACTAGTGGCATCAACCTGCTACAAGTCTGCCACTGTGCCATATGAAGCACAAGCTAGGGGCAGAATATCACAGCCACCTCTTTCTGACAGGATTGAACAGCCACGGAGTGCGACCGGCAGCTTCTTTGCCAAGCCGCTTGAGGGAAGCATAGCCGTTATATTTCGACCGGGCAATGCGTCAGGTGTTGAAGAAGGGGGGCTCCCATGCCAAGCTCACGCAACAACAATCTGCAACCGAGAACTACAGAACTGAATCTCAAGAACTCAAACAGCCGTCCCCAATCGGGCACATGAAATCAGATAATTGGAACCTTTGAGGAACCCGGCTTCTGCTGCTAGGCAATGTCCAAAGTTGGATTGACGGTGCCCACAACAGAGCACGGGTCGGTTTGAATTTGCACATGAAGAAACTCAGGGCCACTGTGAGATACCATTGGCTCGTTGTCTTCTGACAAGCGTACCTCCACTCATTCGCTCTTCAAAGCGAGAGGCGTCATGTTGGAGCATCATAGCCGATCCGCAATCTGAGAAACAATGATTGCACTGACGTACTGTGAGCCGGACTTGCAAACTTGAGAAGGAAAAGGACGACTCGAAAATAAGAAGGCGTCCCAAACGGGCCGTAAAGCTGTCTATGTGATCGGAGAACCACGCCCGTAACGTCCGGTGGTGGCTGCCACGAGGTTCTTACATCCTCCTTCTTGAAGACATCAACTGAGTTTCGCACAGGAGGAGGGCGTAAGACTGTTCGCAAAGTTACGAAGGGAAACGCGACAGACCCCGAGATAACACGCAACCAGCAGCAATCCAGAACACCTACACAACCTAGCCAATATTCCTCGATTTGCAAAGAGACATGTAAAGTATGCCTGGGAAGCCCTTATTTACTTCATGATCTGCCGTCTGAGGGCATCAGCAAAAGCAACGAGAATTGAGTTGTACAAAACTCAGACACTTGCTCAGCATCGGTGCCAACAACAGGTCGCGTTGATGAAGGAATGTTGGACATACGTGAAAACTTGAGAACAAAGTCTGAATTGAGAATCCGATCGAAGGACCAAGGAGCCCGTCTGCACGCAAAGAGGTCTGGTCCTGAGAGGTCTGCTTTTCCAGAGCAGACTTCCAGTCTCTTTCAAACTAGAAACTGAGCACAAGTGATAAGGGTTGAAAGGGTGTTTCAAGTAATTGAAGCAGGTAAACGTAAACGAGCGTTCTTTCACTGCTGATTAGAGACTTTCACAACTGTCAACGAAGAATATCAGAAGTGACTGCGGTCTCAGTGGTGAGTTACAGACAGAGTAGAGTACTCTTGAACGGCACTCCAGCATCAGTCAAGATGGTCCGACGCATGTTTGGGCGAGGACGCACTGCACCCGGCCCAACTTCACTTGACATCAGAGCTACGTTGAGATCAACCGTGAAATGTTCTGGTAAACGTCTGTGCAGGGCATAAATTTCTCTGCTCCATCCGAGATACGGGCGTCGCCCAGGCTGCCCTTCTTGATGAAACGTTTGCCGAAGATTTTCTCTGACGGAGTGCAACAGTAAAAGATTCTAGATCTACAGAAGGAAGCCAAAGAAAATCTCGGTGTCTGACTGAAGTCCTTGCTCCTCAAAATGGGCCCCACATTGAGGCCGACATGAGAAACCCTTTGGTGCGGATCTAAAAGATCCACATGTTCTGGCATACAAGTGCCAGAGATCGAAGTGGAAGCGCAGAAGCAATTGCCATGTCCATATCGAGCAGTTCCACGCAAGTTTCACACCCGGTTTGCTCTGGACCAGGAGTACATTCAGCGGCACCAGCAGAACTTTCGGTGACGTCAGCAAGGACATGCGGAACTCTGGCCGCATGGGCAAAGCCTTCCGGAGAGCACTACGACCACTCGAATCAAATTGGAACAAGCCGAAAGACAGTCCCTGCTACAGCCAGCAAGCAGAGTAAACGCAGGTAGAAGCGACTACAGGGTACAGGGGTTGACGCCGAAGGTGAGAGTGGCGTTCCTCTGGAATGATGCACCAATCCCAACTTCATTTCGGGACCCGGGTGGCCTATACGAGCATCATTGCCACTTAAGAGGAGAAGACGATGACGAGAAGGGCTCAGCTTAAGATTGTTCTAGCCCGCGAATCTTCCCCCTACTGGCAGGAGCATACCACATTAGCAATTCTAACCAGGCAGAGAAGGTTCATGCAAAAACTTGCCAAGTGAAGCAGAGCGGCAACGAAAGGGAAATTGATGAGGAATCAATGAAGAGGTGCCGAAGCTTGAGCACCTAGTATGAATTAAAAGCTTCACTATTGGATCTCAAGTTGAGCACAGAAGCGCCCGATCATACGGCCTCAAATCATCAGCTCATTGCAGAGGCAACAAACTCAAGGTTGACAACAGAGGAGGTTATCAATTCACCGCATGGAAGTCAAATGTACTACACGAAACTCTTCCCGCCACTGCTTATGTACATTCTGGGGGTAGTGAGGTAGAATTCGATCAATTGCCTGATTATCATGGCAGTTAACAACAAGACCACTCGTGCAAGTCATTACGCAACATTGCCACAAACGATTCCAACATAATCAGCATAATCGGTGTAAGCATGCGGAGATGCACAGTCGAAGACAGTGTTATCACAGTGTTAGAAAGGCGACCAAATGTACCTGACACCAACTCCCGGCAACTTTGCTTGGCATTGCCAAGCTGCAAAGCTCTTCAATATCATCAACCGTACAAGTACCCTGGCCCTCAAACATGCTGCAGCAGGTATGCGGAGGCTTGATAATGCCAGCGGATGGCTATATACCAGCGGTGTCCAAATGAAATTAACGGAGATTGAGGCCAATGCCCAAGTTCAAAAACACCAAGGAATGGCACACCTCTTCAACGTAAGTAGAAAAGTAGTTGGGTAAGCAAAGAATGACACTCAGGGACGAGTAGACGAGCACCTGAAAAGTTCCTCTGTCATCTCACCTGCAGAAACCCAAGCACTTCCTCCGGAACCACCCCCTCCGACGACCTTCCGAATGCCACCACCGTTAGCCCGATCATTTCCAGAACGATCACCCTTTGTCCCGGTGTCAACGGCGATGGCAACAGCCAGCTCTCTTTTCCCTCTTCCTTTCCTGACACCGACGGTCCATCTGCCGGTTTCTGACTAGAGACTGGTTCGGGCGGTGTCAATGGCTCTGCTGGGGGGGTAGAAAGAGGTTTCACGAATGGGGCGCGACGAGTTTCGAGGTCGTCGCGGCCGGAGAGGTTGATGAGGCCCGGGCCGGCGTCGAGGGGGGGAGGGGGGATGCCTGGTTTCCGCTTGTCTTCTGACTGCGCCTGACCTACAAGAAAAGCGACTTGGAACTTGGAAAAGCGATTTGAGCATTTTAACTGGTGTATATACCACCATACCAAGGGCTGTTTGGAAGTGCCATAGTGTACTGGAACTTGGCGCCTAGTAAAGTTACTGTTGTCCGCGTTGATGTTTTTCTTCCAACGAATTGGCAAAGAAAATATGCTGTGGAACAAAAGAGCAAGTATCAGGTGAGACCATCTGCAACAAAACTTCCGAAGGATTGTGCATCATGGTACAAGCCCAGCATCTTCAGGTCTATTTGCGCTTCCGCCTGCAGCATTGAAGCCTAGAATATTCGATCCTTGACGACAAACCTGGTCCCAAGCATCTCATGCACGATGCTCTGATCCAGTGAAAATTCACTTGATTTGACCTTGAGCCCTTTGCTCAAGCCAACGCAAAGCAGAGTACAGAAGTAAGATGTGTATAACTTCCCCCAAAAGTCAGGAAGGGCCGCATGAAGTACCAAACTTTTCAGGAAAGAAGCAACAGCATGGAAGATGCTGCAAAACTTACTGATCGCACGCTGCACCTTCTCGAGCCCTTCCTTTGAGACAGCGCTCACTCGCAGTCGAGCTGCTCTTCTTGAACTTGGCCGAACCTTATACTCTGAAATGCTGCACGGTATATGTGGCAGATTGTCTGCAATTCCATGTGGTCTTGCAAACAGGGTGGGAGCTCCATGCGCAAGCGCTGAGCAGCGTTCTACTGCCTGCATCGTCACTGCCTGGATTCCTTAGATGGAAACTTCAAAGGCTCTCAGTGTCCTCGGTCCCAAGCCCTGCGAGTTGCACAGCAGAAGATTGCAGATCTGCTGCAGACGGGAGAAAGCGAAGGCAAACTCTGCATAGTTTGTTGGTCGAATGTGCTTCCCTGCAACTTGCAAGCAGCTAGCTACGTAGCCTACAGCTAAGGG
>DF237547.1:0-52936 GCA_000708835.1 Klebsormidium nitens
CGATCCTATGCAGTATGCTCCTATTAAGTCATTGATCGTATATTGTATACGGTATTCGCATACGATGCTGATACATAAAGCTGGTATTGAGCATGATGCAATCGAACGGGCATGCATAAGCGGAAGCATTGTATGAATTGTCGATCAAAATTGCGTCAACTGCATAACACATGGCTTTGAGATGACAGTGTCCATTTTCCGGCTCTATAGTCCGGCTCTTTCTCTGGGTACGTTCGATTCAGAAACGAAACCTTTCACAATTTGTAGAGCCGCAAGTAAAGTCGAGAAAAATGGAAATGTCCGTGAACATGCAAGGATTTACCAATATTTGGTTGATGAGCTGACAAACACAAAGGAGCCAAATTAAAGGCTAGGGCCATTTCGAGCACCACTTCGTGTGCTGCTCACCTTCACAGAACTCGAGACTCAAGAATCAGAGTTGGCCATTGATGAGGAGCAAGAGTACTGGAAGAAAGGGCGCTCATGAACGAGGGAAGGTGATCCTCCATGAAAGAACAGCACACGTTCTCGTGTCTCTCATTCTTCTGAAAGCATTAGCCTCTGTCTTTGCAGCGCTCTGGTTTTCAAGGATCTTGAGGTGGAGACTGTGCTCCAGTTGGCCCCACTTGCAAGCTTCTGAGCCGGCCTGGTTCACTGCGATTCATACAGCATTCTTGCCAGCTGCCCCTTTCTCTACCAGTTTGGCAATTCAAGCTAAACGACCTTGACATGCCTACTTTCTCAGGTAAGCTAAGTCATCTGAGGCGGTGGTTGAGTTTGGTTCCCTCGTATCCTGCTTTCCATCTTCAATTGGATGTTTTCAGCATGGACATTGGCATTGCTATTCAGGTAGAAGTAGATATTTCTGGAGGAACCTGGTCTTGCAACTTCAGAATTTCGGACAGGGCTGCATACAGAGTCAAAGAGAATAGAAGTTACTATGAAATGGGACCTGATTGCTTTTGTTGGGGACAAAATGGCCAGTGGTCTTGTGTCCAAATGCATCAAGGAGCAAGGCATGCCGGAGCTAGATTGAGTGAAAGAACTGAAGTAATGCCCCAATTCAGGAGTGTCATGCCACTTGGTGTGTAAAGCCAATCTTGCACGCATTGCAGGTGAAAAGCTTCAGGTGAAAAGCTTAGGTCATCTAGAACCCTTCAAGCCGGCACCCGGAAGTCTCCCAGAGAATAGCCTTTTACGTCTCAAACAGCAGAAAGTTCCTTTGTCCATTCGTCCAAGCACCGTTGGAATGTTGCTAAAGCAGGGCCAATGATTTGGACATGACCGTTCTTGATCCAGCCTGGAGCAAAACCAGTGGCATTCTGACACAGAGCCGCTGTTAGACACTTAGCTTCAGGATGGCCAATCATGAAATGCAGACAGTCCGTCCCCTAGACGCCGCAAGCAAGCAGTTTCAAGATATTCTGAGCGGCATTGCAAGCCTCCTCGCTAGTAGCTGGCTAGCAGGCCAGCTGACGAGCGTCTATGGCCAGTCCCTGCCAGGCCAGAGGGCTTTCAAGCACGGCCGCTGGAAGCGCAGGAAGGACGGCACCCTTGTCTATGTCTGCTTGACAAAGAAGGAGCTGAGCGTATCGACGGTGGGAGTGCGGGATCAAGAGTGCGGGGACTATGCCCTGTACTTGATGTACAGTCTGACTAGTCTGCACAGCCTGAGAATGGCTAGGAGGTTCTTGCCTCTGACGCGCAGGCCTGAGCAGAGGCCGGAGGATGCAGTGCTGCAGAACCTGTACGGGTATCGGCTGCCGTGGCGATCAATGAGGCACGCGAGTAAGGCTCTTACAAAAGTAGTCACTTGACAGGCTCGGGGCGACCAGCGTGTTCTTCCTTGTTGAAGCTTCTGAGTAGCAGTGGTCTGTTTGGCCTAGTATGTTGGTGCAGATTCAAGGACAGTCCTTCAGGGCCGACTCCATATTTTATCTCTCACTGAACACTTTGGGCTAACGTTGGTAGGTCCCTCTCTTTCTTGGCGGTTCACTTTTGGTCATCAAAGCGTATCTTACGAACAACGCCTTTGCTGACACGCTTAACATAAAGATCCTTTGTTCTTGGTTTGACAGTTGAGATGCCTCTTTTATCTCGAAGCTATTCTTTGTTTTCAGAAGGGGTGAAGTATCCATCAGACAATGACTTTTATAGAAACATTTGTGATTGTCATTTTCTTGCAGTCAAACGCTACAATGCTCTGTACCTGATCTCCCGCATTCGAGCCACGGAGAAGAGCAAGCGCGACGCGAGGTTGAAGCGGAAGCGCGTCAAAGAGCTCCGGGCAGCAACAAGCGAGGCTCCTCTCAAGTAAGGCCGAACCTTCTGACCTCTCAATCTTTCCTTGAAATAGTGAAGAGCCCGATCCCTTCTCTCTTCAGTACTTCTTTGATGATCAGAAATCAACACCTGGCGGCCCTCTTGTAGTCGGGCTTGTCACTCGAAATGACCGTTCATGCATTTGTCCCATGACAGGTTGTTTGCACAGCATGCTTTGCTGGCGAGAATACCTTATCATACTGCAATTTTTGAAAGAGCGTACTTGCTGGTGATCTGCAAAAGAGGTGACAGTCCCTTAATTCAAGGCACTCCTCTTACGCTTCTTGTTTTTGCTGTCGCACTAGCCCCTTCTTAGAATGACCAACCGCGAGAAGTCACATAAGCATCCGTTTTATGATGACAAGGAAGAATCATTGGCGCCGTCCATTTGTGCAAAAAGCAGTCGCTTATCGGAGTCCATCTTGTTCAGGTCGGGCAAACTTGAGCCCGGTTTGCTCCCTGTCGCCGTCCCCTCTCGCCCCCTGTGTCCGACTATCCGGCACCGAGTAATTACTGTGGTCACAACGGCGGCCCTGCCCTGGCTGACTGGAACGAGCATCAACCCCCTCCTGAGAGCGGCGTACCTGGAACGACTGGAACACGTTAAAGTCAATCTCATGGTAAGCCTGCCCTCGCTCGCGCAGCAAGCTCTCGTTGACAATTTCCTGTGATTTGTCCCGACGATGTCAGGCCGTGCATTTCTTATTTCTCTCTCATGTGCAGGCCATGAATCATCGGACTTGCTAACGCAATGAAGCTTAACACCATTCAGTTGAGTGAGGCCTTCTCCCTTGAACGAACAGTGTCCTTGGTTGGAGCGCCCAAACCAGGGACTCAACTTTAACTATGAGACACCAGAAGAACCTCCCTTTCAATGCGACTCGTCCTTTCTTTATGTCGAGGACGGATCCCCTCGCCCGAAGCACCCGACCAGCGAATTTCCCCTCGGATCGTTCGTTTTTGTTTTTGAACACAGAGTTAACAGGGATTTGCTGGTTCGAGGGCCAACGACCAGCGCATCGTTCAGCTTCTGAACACATTTCAACGTATTTTAAGCAGAAACCTTAACCAAATGGCCTACTGCTTCTCCTATACAGATTCCCTGGCTCGAGGCTGCCGACCAGCGCATCGTCTACCCTCGGGACCAGGTCTTCGCCACCCCCGCCCTCCAAGAGACCCACATCCGCGAGTGGCTGCTCAACCGGCTAAATCTCGACGTCCACTTCCGGATTGTCTTCTACCCAGCCCGCTTCGACGCCGAGAAGAACAGCATCTTTCCTTGCGGGGGGTTCGACCTGACGCCCCTGATACCGGAAGCGGAGGCGGACATTGCGGTGCTGGAAGAGCCGGAGCATCTCTGCTGGTGAGGAGCCGAAGCTTCTTCTTCTTACCTATACTGTGTCTTGGTTTGTGATGGGGTCAGCAATTGTCGAGCCCTTCATTCGTCAACCTTGTTTGGCGGGGCAACGTTCGAACAGACGGTGAGGAGCTCTGGTAATGTGTTGTTCTGGTCAAGCAAATCGTGGCTAGCGGTTGTAGTCATGCTTCGGTCATGCAATACGGAATGGCTCTTATCGAGCAGAACATGTCGGCGGCCGTGCCGAAAGACAAATTGTTTCCAAGTGGGTCGGCTGAATAGTGTTGTTCCGATCCGGTTCCGGATAGGGTTGTTCCCTTTCATCGTTCTCGCAAACAGCGTCTTGGATGAGCATCTGACGATTTTCGTTCAGGCCAACTCACTTCAGCACACCTTCCGCACGGCAAGTCTCTCCACCTTCCTTCGACTATAATTGGCATACTTGGCGCTCCCATTCGAAATTCCAACTCGACAATTGGTCTCTTCAGCCAGCAAAGCACCTCCATCTCAAAGATTGTCATCCACGTGCAGAATTCCGTGTTGTTTTCAGGTACCACTTTGGTCCCAAGTGGCGCCAGGTGTTCAGGCTCGTGATCGGGGTTATTCACACCAACTACGTGGAGTACGTCCGGCGGCAGCCGGTGGACAAGGGCGGCGGCCCGGTGCTCGCGTTCCTGCTCTGGTTCGTCAACGTGTGGAGGACACGTGCCAACTGCCACGTGGCCATCCGCCTCTCGGAGGGCGTGCAGGTGAGGAAGGACGCTTTCCGCGGTTGTTTGTTAAGGTCGCATAAACGGGAAGGAGAGGCGGGTTGTGAGACATTCCGGGAGTATAAATTGCAGGGCTGCGAACAGGCCGCTCTGGGATTCCGCTCACAGATTCCTTTGCTTGTCTAAAAATAGTATGTAGCAATAGGCTAATGATCGCAAGAAGTTTGACTCCGTTTGGGGTTTCTTTCGTTTCCAGCTTGCTGATCCGTGCAAAGTGCGAAGTGCGGATTTCAAAGGGCCGCCACCTAGCTCGTCCGAGCTTCAAAACTGATTTTTGTAAGGGCACCGTCACACTGCTCGCTCGAGGGTACATGATCCCTGACGCTTCCTTGGAGGAACAGAGCCTTACAACCTCTCAAGAGAGAACTCAGTGGAGAACTAAAAACAGTCTTGACCCCCACGTGGCGCAGTTTTACTTCGACGCCGTCGTGTGCAACGTCCACGGCGTTGCGCCCCAATTTCTGACCGTCCACGAGCACCTGACGGATTCCGGTCGTCCAAAGGTCGGAATTGCGCCGGAATCCGCGGTTGCTGACGGTTCAGAGACTGCGGGGGAAAGTGTCGTCCTTGCAAACGGAGACGGGCGGACTACGGGAGAAGAGATTGAGGACCGTGGAGCGCCCCTCGTGTTTGACAAGGGGTGCTACTTTATTGGAAAGGTAAGAGACCAAACCTGCTTTGGAATCTTTTCTCATTAGAAAGAGGAGTCGAACTCTGTTAAAATGTCTTTGTCTTTGAAGGGCCCCTTTCGCTGGCTACGCAGGCGCGAGAAAGGTGCTGCTCGTGAGAGCTGACTTTCGGGTTTGAAAAGACCATAAGCCACACGATGTGATGTGCGAAGCCGTTTTCGTTTAGCGTGGTCTTCAATGTTCCCGGTATTCCGAAGGTGTCAAGATTGGAGGCAGCTCGCGCAATCAGCCTGGTAGCTGGTCCGTGTCACATCGCACGATTCCATTGCTCGAACTAAATCTGCTGCTTCCAAGAGTTAGAAGGATAGAAACAAGCTTGCAGGTGCTCACTTAGGCGAAACTTCTGAACGCTTAGGAAGTCAAAGATCCTACCAAACCTGAAGCTCCAAAGCCGCTCCGACACTGCTACTGCGTGTGTTGTGGGATCGTATGAGTTGATTTGTCAAACCGACCCTTCTTCATCTGCGTTTCTCAGATGCTTTGGGCGAAAGGATACCAAGAGTTGTGCGACCTGCTCCTTGACTACTGCAAGCGGCAGAGGGGGGAGGAGCCCTCCCCCCTAGAGGAAAAGAAGCGGCGATTCTTGAGGCTCCCATTCAGGCTACGGCCCGTTGAAACCAAGCGGAGGGGCGGGACAGGCCTGTATGAGAGAGATAGAAAGATCGGTCTTGAAGCGGTCCGGATTCCAAGCGGGGCCGGACGGACGGTAGAAATGAACGGTATTCACGCCACGAACGAGGGCGGCCTTTTGGAGACCCCCAAGGAGGAGAGTGACGTCAGCAGAGGCGGATGGAATGAAGTTAGCGAGACCAGGGCGTTCATCAGCCAGTACCCTAGCGAGACCGACGAACCAGACAGCCCCCTGAGCCGAGCGTCCATTGACCCCGCCCTCGCGCAGGCCGCCGATCAGGCGTCTCGGGTGTCGCAGGATGACGTCATGCGGGGGCCACGTGGCCAAAACGGGGCCCGGAGGCACTCGCTCAAGGCGAAGTTTGATAGCGCAACGACGCCGGCCGAGGCGGCCGCCGTCATAAGGGGGCTGGGGAAGCAGGGCCCCCGGATACATTATGCCGAGAGTCTTAGTCCCCCCTCATACAAGTCGGCGGCTGATCATAGCACTGCTTTCAAGGATGCTGACGTCATAGACGACGGCCAAGTGCCAACAATTCGGCCGCGCGTTCATACTCTGGAGGACGACGCAAGCGGCCCTGGTGGGAATGCGTCTACACAGGGTGTGAACGCCCCTCATGCGGGAGTGAACAGGCCCGTCGTGGGTGTGTCCGGGCTTCAACGGCGTGTGAACGGGCTTGAGATCGGTGTGAACGGGCTTGAGGCAAATCTGAACGGACTCGGGAGCGACTCTCCGATCAAAGTGCGCCTGAGCGTGGAGACTGACGGGGCCACTTTCGGGGAGCAGCACCAGAGTAAGCTGGGTTCGCACGAAGATGGGGGTCGAAAGGTGGGGCATGTCGCCGGCTCGCGTGCAAACGGCCTGGTAAAGGACGCGGCTATGACGTCAGCGGACGTCAGCGGGCCGCCCAAGGGTGAACGGGCGACGATCCACGTGGACTGCTACGGGACTGGTGGCGAGGAGGATGAGATTATTGGCTTCGCAACTGAGTGAGTTCCTTATTTTTGGTCTGCGGCTTCTGCTGGTCGAGATATTGGGACTGAGGAACAGAGTAACATCCAACAAACGATTCGATCGTCCTTCCACTCAAGTCGCCGGTCGGCTGGAACATCCTGAGGTTAAGCACCATCACGTTGCCTGGAGGATTTTGGATTGAAGGGACCATAGTAAGGAATGCCGCTCTTACTCTGGAAGCTCATTCACCTTGAAATGTATCCGTTTCGACTCAGTCAGTTTTGAAGCCGCATTCATGCAGGTGCTTAGATCTCTCCCACCAAAGCGCTATTTCAAACATGTTTCCTGGGTGGCGAGAATTGTGCGGATGCTTCTCTCTGGCTCTGCAACATGTTCGTAGTTCCAGCAGAGCTTTGCTCGTCGTTCAGGTCTGCATATATCTTGGCTCTTGAAGCCTTCTCAGATTCTGCAGGAAGGCTCTCCAAATCACACTCCACAGGTGGCGCAAAGCACGCGGACGTATCTCTGTGGGTTACAAGGCGTTCATAGAGACTGGATATACCCTAACCTTTTATCGTCGCTCGAGTAGAACGGTGATCCAATAGCAGGTTGTCTCTCCTTAATTCTGCAGGAACGCTCTCCTGGTCACATTTCACGCCCGGTGCGACGATGTTTACGCGTCCCTCTGGGCTGCAAATATTACTTTTCTTCCAGTGTCCTTGATTGGAGGAAAGCCTTGGAAACCGTCGCGCTAAGTCGCAATCTGGTCGAAATCCAATCATGTTCCAAAGTCTGCAGGAACGCTCTCCCGGTCACATTTCACAGACCGCGCGACCACGCAGACGCGTTCCTCTGAGGGAACCAGAATTCGTTGACCCAAAATGCTGTGTACTGTCACCCGGATCAGAAACAGCCAACCTGAGAGACCGAGTATGGGGTATGGAACGTCAACAACAACCGTATATTATCCATTTTTTCCGCAGGAATGCTCTTCCGGTAACGTTCCATGGGCGGCGCGACCACGCGCACGCATCCTTCTGGGGCTACAACTTCTGTAGATGCTAATGTTAGCTTTGACTGTTGCTCAGGTCCGTCTCAATGCTATATATGAATCAGATTGTCTATCCAAACGTTTGCAGGAACGCTCTCCCGATCACGTTCCACGGGCGGCGCGACCATGCGGACGCGTCTCTGTGGGGCTACAAGGTGTTCGTCGACTTCAGATCATGTTGTTTCCCGGCACCCAAACCCAAAACAAAATGTATCGAGGATCAAACCTGAGTGCTGAACAGCTACAATATTTCACTCATTCGATTGTCTTCTCAGGAATGCTCTCCCGGTCACGTTCCATGGACGGCGCGACCACGCGCACGCGTCCCTGTGGGGCTACAAGGTGTTCGTGAACCCCAGCTGCAGCGACGTGCTGTGTACCACCACCGCCGAAGCGTTGGCGATGGGCAAGTTCGTCGTGATCGCCGACCACCCGTCCAACATCTTCTTCGCGCAATACTTCCCGGAGAACACCATCCTGTACGACCCCGATGTTCCAGGTAAGCTTCTTGTAGAAGCCTCGTTGTTGAACTACATTGTTGAATTGGTTTCGAACGAAACGCGTCCAGAACTCAAGAAGCGTTGGCATGTAATCGCCGACCACCCGTCCAACATCTGATTCGCTTAGAACTTCCCGGAGAACACCATCCGCAACGACCCAGATGTTCCAGGTAAGCCAGACGCTAACCCTCTCCTGACCTGGTTGTTGGACTAGACTTCAGTATAAAGTTTCAAAAAGCCCAGAGGCAATGCTGACCTCCGATACCTGTCCTACAAGCTTTCTTCATTGTCTGAGCTTAACCAAATCAGCTTAATCTGCTTGGGTCGGAATTATTCTCCGAACGGCGCTGTTAGAATGGTTGAGATATTGCATTAGGCTTTTCAGACATTCGACTCTGGGAAACCGAGACACTTGAAATATCTCGTCTTTGAATCTGACGGAATGCTCGATGCTAATTCCGCTACGTTTGGTATTTGCAGAGGAGTTTGGCGCGGCGCTTCAGCGAGCGCTTGAGGGCCATCCGGCGCCGCTTTCACCAGCACAGCGCAGGATGCTGACGTGGGAGGCCGTAAGCACCGCTTCTTCATTTCTCCTCTGTGTACGATGCTTCGTTGAGCTGAACCACAATGTAGCCGGTCCTTGGCGCCACAAATTCTGCCGTGATCTTTTAAATTGAACTTTAGTCCAGAGCATTGAACCTGCTTGAGCTTTTCGTCAAGGCGCTTGTCAGGTTTCTCAACGGGTGCTTCCATGGAGCAGTGTGAACTTTGGTGAACGAACTCCACCTGTTAGCTCGCTGCCTGATTGTACCAACAGTACTAAAAATGGTCGACTTTGAAGGGCGTCAATCTAACCGAGGGCTTTCCCACCCGACTGGCGATTGCGAGATCGTTTGGAGACGGCCAGATCCCAGATCGCTGGCACTAATAAATAACAACCATTTTTGCAGGCGACTGAGCGTTTCATGTCCGTTGCGAAGCTGCTTTGAGGCGAGGAGCTTATGGTAAAGAGCATGTAAAGGTCAAGGTTCTACTTCTTTGAGTGTATCTGTGTCTGAGAATGCATAACTAATGGATTCAAAACGTGTTGCCAATATAGTAGATCTGGAAGGTCCTTGACTCGTAATACTTGGTAGAGCATCGCAAGCAAGCAGAAACTTGTCTTTTTAAAAGTAAAATTGACCTATCAGTGGTGCTTGAATCAAGTTTCTAATGTTCATTCAATGATGAGTTCTTGGCACTACCAATAAGCAAAGCCAGCTGCTCATGCACGAGTGTTACGCTCAGCTCGCCAACCGTGGCTCCATCCCTGCGTCGATCTTGTCCTCATCAGCCCCACTGATGGGGAGCCGATCATAGTACGAAGCGATAGCCTAGCTTTATTACGGTTGTGCATAAACCCCGTAGTACGTCAGCAATAGTTTCGGCAAGCACAGCTAGTATACGCTTACTCAGTATATAAGGGCTCGATGCATGCCATCTGATATGGAGGCCTGGCCCGCTAAGCTAGCGCCGCGGCGTGGCAGACGCCGGCCGTCCTCCAGGGCCCGGAAGTTCGCGGGCTAGGCGAGCCTAGGGCCGTGCTCCCGAAACCGTGCATGGATTTATATAAGAAACATGGTATAGTGGAACTCAAGTCTACGTGCGGGTTGGACTGTTCGCGGCAACTCATGACTAGTTGCTGCGGCGGCAGCGCAATCATCATATAGGTATGTACGTGCCAGGTAGTGGCGACCATGCATGCCGTAAACTAGCTCTGTACGACAATTGCAAGCAGATCATTCTTTCTAGGTCATGCAACCAAAGCTCGAACCCTGTAAGAGTCTTACATGCTCTGGCCGGTCAGACCTAGGCCCGTACGGCGGCCGCCGCGCATGCCGGGTTACTCATTAACATGGATCTTACCGTCATGCAGCTAGTCCACGTGACCAATTGCATTCTTGAATGATGACGTCCAATCGCGTTTTTTGGAGAAAGGTGGCAATCCGCAGTCGACTTGCTGGCAAGTTGCGTATACATATATGCGATTACCATGCACCGCCACATGGTACGGCACCGAAGAGGATTGTCTCTATCCACCAATATGGCAGTCGGATCAGCTAAGGCGCTCAAAACCTTTTTACCGGGGTCATACTGTGTTTCCGCATTTCATTGCCTAGACCTGGCAATGAGTAGAGTAAGCAGCGGTGTTTCAAGGATTCAACGACAGTCATCCCACTTTGTTAGGACTCCCTGAGACTTTATGAGAACACCGTCTCCTATATATATACTCCAATCTGTACAACTGCTTTCAGCGGTCTCAATGCTGATCCGACTCATCTATGTCTGAATTGTCTGGAGGGGGAGAACACCGGAAACTGCACAAGGTCCACCTGGCAGGTACATTGACCTGTAGCTTAATCTACCAACGCTGGCTCCAACGCCCTCCCATAGTAAAAGCCGACTGCAAACGAAAGTGGCCAGGGCGTGATCTCCTCCATCAGCTACAATAGGCCCAGATGTGCTCTGCCCATCTGGACGCTTGCAATCTACTGTATACGTATAGGGGATCCTTATATTTGGAGGTTTACGTGGCAGCCGCCGGGCAAGCTGCACTTCCCGACCTCGAACTTCCATCCTGGAGGTTTGCGCATGGGCTACGATGCGAATTTATTCCGTTAGGCCTCCGATCCCACGAGTTCCTGAAATACGAACAACAGAAGGAGTCAAAACATGCCCGGCCAGTAATCAGTGATGTAGCATTTCTTGTGCCAAGATTTTGGGTCTCTTGATATCCCAGCTGATTGACGGCAGATGCTTTCTGTGAGCAGATTTGGTCAGAACGCTTAACGGACTGCTAACACTGGAACGCTGACGGAAACCAGCCATTAAACACGGACTACGCCCCTTTTCCAAGCGTTACTGCGCCAGTCTGTCTGCTACAGATAAGCTCTCAACAGAGTCGTTATCGATGAGAAAAGCCGATGGCAGCGTTCCTCTGAATCGGCTTTAGAAAGGTGCTACACGAGCTTGATCGAGCCGGCAGAACGAGCTGAAGCAATGATGAATGAGTTGCATCATCCGGAAGTTTCGGCTGAAAGATTTTCTTGCTTAAAGGACCCACAGATTCAAATCAAGCCGTGAATCAAAGAATCTTGCGAAATCTTGTTCAACGGCAGGTTAGCTCAAGCTTTTCCCAGAACGCCAAGCAAACTAGACATACCTTGATCTGACGCACCAAGCGAAGCGCAAACTTCGCACGCTCACTTAGCGTCGCCGGTCTCGTCGCTTGTTCCTCCTCCGCTTCCATTTCCATAATCCTCCTGTTCGACAATACGAAGACTTCTGACGTCGGCAATGACGCATCGTACTCGGCGTACGTCAGCGTGCTGCGCGCTTTCACGCGCACCGCGTGGAACTGCTCTGAGCGCACGCACATCACGTGGCCGGGCGCGTGCGCGCGCGTTTTGACCTTGATTACTTTTCCGGGGGCTGTGTAAGCCGCGGATAAGCGCCCCCCCGGCTCCCTCTTGCAGCGGAAATGCTCTCCCCCCTCCCTGGACGACACCTCGTAAAGGCTCTCCTCGTACCCCCCCGCGAGGCAAGCCGTCCAAAAGGGGAGCCGGTGGTTGTGTATATACGTATCTGACGTCCCCTCATAAAAGAAATGGATGCGCTCGTAAGGCCCCAGGAAGAGCTGCAGCATGACGCCCGGTATGTGTCTAATCTCTGCGATACCTACCGCAAGCAAACCCCTCAGGAGCGAGCGCGCGCGAGTCCCCCTGCTCGCATTCTGCAGCTCGCGCAGCTTTGGGCCGTCCTCTCTGCCATTTCCCCCGCCACCCAACTTTTGCAGGAGAACGCCCGCTAAGTTAGCCGCAAGCAACAGAAACGTTTGGCACCATTCCTCTCCGTTGTTTCTTTCAAGGGCACCATTGCGTGGGATCAGGTCGCTTGCAGACTTGCTCCTTTTAGCTGACTGCTCTGTCTTGCTGCATCGTCTGTTTGGAGGGCACGTGGCTGCCCCTTGCAACGAGGAACGGATCTGAGCGCGTCCTCCAAAAGCAGAGCTGCGCCGATCCGTGCCAAAGTTGAGAGGGCTGCATAGGATAGCAGAT
Organism: Klebsormidium nitens; assembly: GCA_000708835.1. Lineage (NCBI taxonomy): Eukaryota > Viridiplantae > Streptophyta > Klebsormidiophyceae > Klebsormidiales > Klebsormidiaceae > Klebsormidium > Klebsormidium nitens. The sequence goes on from DF237547.1 coordinate 12,372, forward strand.
TTAAACATTTAGCCTTGCGTTTCATAAGCTTCTTGAGAGGGCAGCATGGGATCTTTTGAGAATGGCAGGGAGGCCGCTTTGTTTCAGAAGCATCTGAACTTCCAAACTTTGGTCGATTGAAAGCAAGGCAGGGTCCGTGTGTCGTTCTCCCTTGCTAGACTTGTAGAGGCACTTGACTGCTTTCCGCAAACGTCTCCTTGTCCCATCACGATCGCTTCGGATCAGCGCTCCTTTCCCAGCATTCAGAATCATTTCCTGATATGCATTGAGTCGAGGGAGGTGATCGAGTCGCGACATCAAACGGTGATGATCACAGTACTAGCTCTGGACCTGATAAGTGTGACGATATGGAGCTAGTCGTGATGTCAGGCATGAGCTCAGTGACGACTCCTGTCTGCGGAAGGTTCGAAAGGGGGCAGTCCAGTCGCCCTTCTTGTTGCTGTTGTCGGGAGATCAGGCCCCCAAGACGCAGTCGCTCATAATGCAGGAGAGCGTGCGAGCTACGCTCACTAGCTTAGCAGCGGATCCGCCTTCAGGTTTGCGACCGGTAGCCTAGGTCTTGATTACTGATGCCATGAGAAGTAGCAGATTGTACGGTACAGTAAGTGGAACTTCAAGCGAGCATTCTTAGGACCACGCTCTCTTCCGTTCGATCCGAGGACTTCAATGGTGTACCCTTGGCCGCATCGAAGCGCCCGGTGATGATTCGTTTCCCCGAGGGCTTTTGATGCCGCAGCCTGTCAATAACGTACGGTATACAATTACCGCAGCTCTTCGAAGTACTCCCCTCTCTGATGAATGGCGTATTCTCAAATGGTTCGTCATGCTTGAGAAGGCAGGAGTATCTAACAGATTCGGATGACGAAGTTGCACATCGCTGCACATCAATCTCCGCTGTGAAGAACTTGGCCGCTCAAAACCCCTTTTTCGAAGTGGCTGTCCTGCGAAAGCGCCCACAGCCAAAGCGGCCCGCGTTTTCACGTGGCTGTTAGTTGGGAAACGAAGTTGACGCAGACTGCACGGTTGATCGAAGCGAGATACTTCATGATACAATCAGCTAAGTTCTTCTGACACACGATTCTGTGAGTTGCAGCCAGATGTGTACATATTCAGTGAGGTCGGAAACCAATTCTTCGACAAAAAGGTGACGATCTTCTGCGTAATCAGCTTCTCTGCTTGCCGACGTCGTGTATATAAAAGTTAAGAATTCAAAAAGATAAAAGTAAGAGTTCAAAGATCCACCTCTGCTTCGGAATACTAAGATCCTCACGCGCCGTTTAATTCAACCGTTAAACATATGAACGGTAGCCGGGTGGGTAACCGACGGGTCAGGACGGATACAAGTTTTCAAGGCGCGCTATAAGACGAGATTTGGAAGCGTGTCCCCATTCTTCCTGATGTTGACGTCTCTCATGATCATCCAATTCCCTGTCAACTTCGCTTTTTCAGACTAACACAAATGAGACACTCTTTAGTCTGGGACGCGCGCAGGACGGTCCGCGGCGGCCGGCATTCACCCGCGGCCATCATACTAAGATAGCGGGCCGCCCTTCAAGACTGGCCGCGCTCGCCTGCGCCGGGCGCGCAGGCCGCCCGGGAGGTGCGCCCGGTGCATCTGATTGCATATCATGATGATCACCTGAAACGGGGTTGGCCGGCGATCGGTCGCGCAGCCGCGCCATGTGCTGGTCCCGGAGTCTGGTCGCCAACGTGGACGCCGGGTAGCGCCGCGGGTCCGGCCCGGTACGGCCTCGCGGGGTCCGCCGGGGATCATAAGATCGAGTCACAGGCTTCAATGTTGAAAGATCCGGCGGCGAGTCCGGCGTGGCCCGCGGCCTGGCCGGCCGCGTGTCGGGACTGCGCGCTGCCAGTTGTCGGGAAAGCTTGCGCGCGTGCGCGTGCAGACCCCCTGCACAGATGAATCTGGTGTCTACTGATCGACAGGTAGTCATGTCAACCGTGCACGAGCGGGAGGGACTCGTGGCCCGGTGGGAATCTTCCTGGCGCCGTGTCATTTGCGGGTGAGTCTAGATTACACCGACACCCGGTTGACGTGACCGTTGTTCTGTGCTTTTTATGGTCGCGAACCTCCGAAAATAAAGAACGGGTCACATCCACAATGTTCGATCTCGCAGCTAGCTTTCCAAACCTGGCCAGTTGGTCGTCAAGCTTCTGCAATACGAGATTCAGGCCAGCTTACGGTACACACTCGGCTCGAAGGCGCCTGCACAGCTAAGACTTTTACCGTTCATAGCTTCGGGAAAAGCTGCTTGCTTTGAAGAGGCGCAGAGCCACCTCAAACTTGTTCAAACTCACGCTTGATGTACAACCTTCAGGCCGCTTATAAACACAGCGAACCCTTGCAAAGTTGCTTCGTCTCTTGCACGGTTAAGCGGCTTTCTATGGCGTGCTGTTTCCATCTGCAAGCGGTCCCAGGACCAAGACTGGAAGGCACCTGGATCAGCCACACACAATTCATGAAGATCGGACGCGACCGTCCTGTCTTGCGAGCTACACGTACGAAGACGTTCCACTCACAGGGAATCTTCGGAAGACCATCTTACCCTGAAGGAAGTGCTTTGGCCCTCAGCGTGAGGAAGCCGGTAAGTTTTTGCCGCTCTGAGGTCACAATGTAACAGAGCTTGCACGACTTTCCACTAACAGACCCTGCTGAATGAGAATTTGTTACAGATACGTCTATAAAGATTACCCACCCATAAGAAGACTTTCAAAAGCCTCGTTATCAGAGTGTTCTGGACGGACTTTAGAACGTTTCTTCACCTGTGACTAAGATGTGACTACTTTTCCAACTGAGACTCCGTGAATGTTAGGATTCTGAAGATATGTTGTTTTAGTTGGATACCTTTGTCGTTTCTAAATAGAGAACTTCATGCACTGTGCTTCGCTGTAGCTACGCGAAACTTTTCAGGTTATAGGTATGATCTTTGCTTGGGTGTCAGCCAACCAGAAAAACCTCCTTTTTCCTGCTCTCTGTGCTTGAAGGTCTCCTCTATGGCGTTTCCAGTCATTTCACTTCTAGTGAACAAGAACCGGGAGAAAGTGCCTTTCCTACAACCAGCCACAGCGCACTTCCGGGGAGTCAGCAGAAACACCAGACAGTCACGTCTCCTCCCTTCAAGAATCTTCCCCAAGCCGCGCCAATCGCAAAACGCTGTTCCTCACAAACAAAGCACTCCGATCTTAGAGCAAGAGCTCAGCGAAGCTAATGAAACTGAGGAGCTAGACGATGCACAGCAGTACACCTGCGGCACAAGTCATAATCATGAGCCGGTACAAGCAACAGATCTGGAGCGAAACTCTGCACCGGAGAGACAGTCTCCTGATCGGGTTGCTTCCGGCCTGCCGTCTGTTGTACGAACTATACTTGGGTTTCTGGCCGTTGTTGCCTGCGCCTTCGCGCTTCCTTCGAGAGCTTCTGCAGCTGCAAGTCGGCCCAGTGGCAGTCTGCAGAAGGTATCCTCAGCAACAAAAAGCACTTCGCAGAAGCCGGACCACTCTACAATCAACGGTAAGAGACTACACAGCAGATGATCCTTTGAATCGAGATTTTTGACTTTTGCTTCCAGAAACTACTTTACGATTTTAGAACCAAAAATCAAAGCTGTTAAAGCCTGGGATCTGTCGTGAGCTGGCCCGAGGACTGTGCCAAACCAGCTGTGTTGTATTGCATAGCCTACCTCAAACACTTTCCCTTCATGAATCACAGTCATGAAAGAACGCCCGGAGCGGGCGTGGATTGGCAGAGTCACGAGCGACTTCAACGGAGAGGACGGAAAAACCGAGGCCCTCGAAGATGTCGAGGCGGAAAACTACCAGAATCACCTAAAGAAGGAGGTGGGGAACCTGTTGAGCACGCGGATCTCCTGGCTTCTTAGTAGGGCCTCCTGTGCAGCTAAATGAAGGGATTTTTGTCAGAGGGCGTGTTCTCTCAATGGTGATTCACTAAGAATCAGACGTTGAAACCTGCGCACATCTATATTTTTCGTACATTCTCAAATATTTTACCTCCTACCTACGGGCTGGAGAGCCGTTATGATGCTCTTTCCAACAAATTACGCCAACGTTTTGAATTTCGATGCTTTGTAAACCCAGTAATTTACAAGCCCTTCTGTTGCGCTATTGCCAGACCCCAAGATCATAGAGCAAACGGCTTTTTGTGTGGCTCTTTTGCAGATGGAGCTGGGCAAGTTCTTAGGAGTTCTCACTTCTGAATACATCCGGGCGGTGAAGAAGGCAGAGCCCCGCACTGACGCCAACCAGACGGTATCTTGTCGTCCTGGGAAGAGTGACGTAGACAATATATATAATCAAGCACCAACTCTAACGGATCAGTAGGATGTGGCAAGACTTTCGCAGCTTTTCAGTTTGAAAAGTGCAACTTCACTTAAAAAGAGCTTGTCTAATTTGAAACCTGTCAAAAATTTTGAACTGCTGAATCCGTCAGAAGTTATACTGACACGTACTTTGAATGCTTGAAAAGAAGATCACTCCGTTCAGCTGTCCAACATTAATAGGGATTGCTCGCCTTGGACTAAATGCAATACAAGGCAGTGACCGCTTGACCTGCCGCTTCCGTGATGACGAAGTGTAGATTCAGCAAACAATATCACAGATTTGCTTAGTTGCAGGTCCTTGTGTATCAGCTAATGCTAGGTAGCCTATGTTCTGCGCAGCCGGTTTGGGCGGTACTAAAAGCTGATCCTCATCTGCCATCAGGTTGAGGCGAAATTGAATCGGAAAGTCGACTACGAAGAGCATTCAAGAGCAGGAGAAGGAGAAGATACGAAGGGAACTGAGACACATAATGAGAGTGACGAAGGTAGCAAAATTTTCAGCATTTTGGATGTAAGTTGACTTGCAAGGTGAAAGTGGCAGGTTTACCTTCGAATCACCGAGTGACCTCTGAATCGTATGGCTGCAGTAGCTCAGGTCGAGAAGGCAACGTCATTTCCTTAAGGGAGTCCTTGAACTTCAATATTCCGCTGATTCGTGCTATGCAGATCAGAGGAATTCGTCCAAGTTCTGGGTGACCGCTCTTAAGCACAATCCTACCACTGGAAAGCGAGTAAGTTCTACCAGCTGATGGCTATACGAAGGCAGAAAGGTCTTCCCGGTCGTTGTGATCTCGCCGCAGACCAGTAGTCTGAGCTAAGATTCGAGATCCAGCCCTATTAAACAAAACAATTTCGTACTGATCCTACACAGACGGGGGCTGTCTGCTGCTGATTGTGCCGTTGAATACATGTTAAAGAAAGTGTGTGCTAACCTGACATGCTTCGCATGCAGATTTCTGCGCAGGATGAAGAGGTCCTCAAATTTTTGCGGGACGTGCAGTGCGGTCCCGTGGAGAACAACAAGGGCTTTGCGCTGCACTTCCACTTCGCCCCCAATCCCTACTTCAAAAACAAAGTGGTAAAGATTCTACGATGAGGATGCATTGGGAAATAGACCCAGCTGAGATAAGAAACCCTTTGCGCTGTATCCTGTCGCTGGCTTATCTCTCAGGGCTTGACCAATCAAATTTGCGGCCCAAACTTGCCAAAAGGGGTTTATATCTCATCCGGGAGGTTTCACATCATAAAACAGGGCAGCTGATCTGACTCAATGTATATAAATTCAGCTCAGTTGACATTTTCTTTCTCTTTTACCACCAATGAGATTGAAGGTACGTTGAGGATTCGAAATGATTCCATAACAATGAAGTTAGATTTTCGCTTCTCTAGCCAGTTACTGTTCAGTTGAAAAGCAGCCACCTTGATGCAGCTGTCCAAGTTCTTCATCGTGGAACCATTGGCGGCAGCTGGCCGATACCAGGTGTTACAGGCGGATGGGACAGATATTGATTGGCTGCCTGATTGGACGATGGAGCAAAAACATGCGACTGTCAGCCCTGACAGTTCTCGCGGCTTCTTTGAGTTCTTCAAGACGCCCACGTCTCCCAATGGAAACGATTCCACTGAGGTACGGCTGTTGCCTGGTACTTAATATCAGAAAGAGTCAAGCTGCCGAGAAGAGTCCGAGAACATGATCATCACACGAAACAACTGCCTTCTTATTCGGAACTGATTTGCCCATGTCTACCTTTCGGAGTCTAAATTATTTTTGGCACCAGGGTTCTTCCGACTTTCAGTTTCATATGAAAGAACTCTAGAAGGTGACGTTGCGATGTCTTGCAGGAAGAGGATCAGAGTCCATCGTGCGCGAATGAGGGACTTCTTCATGGGCTGCATAATCAAAGAGAGCGTCATCCCGCATGCAATCGACTGGTTCCATGATCGCGTGGTGGAGCTCCACGACAAAGAACCGGCTGAAGGTTCCTCAACGTTAGAGCTGCCGCAGGACATGACAATAGGAAGAATGGGACCCGTACCTTCGATACTACTCGACAAGGTAAGCACGTCGTCTTGACCACCTGAAAGCCTCAAAGTACAGCGGATCGAAGAGTGTGGCCGTGAGCTTCGTCATGTCAAGCTTAGGGGGTGAAGAAGGACTGCGAACGGCATTCAGTACATCAAGTCTGGTAATATCTCTGTCGCGTTGTTGAGCAGCAAAAAGAACTGTTAGGTTTTCATGCGGCTAGTGCTGCTGGACATCCGAAACAGTGTTACCAGAACGTAGCTCCGCGGAAAGCATCGGATGTGAACCTATCGTGAGAAGGAAAACTCGAAAAGTGTGACAGGAAGTATTCGTGAGACAGCTTGTTTTGTCCTCTTGTTCAGGAGCTTTTGCCGGCCATGCTAGAGTACGCGCGCCAGGAAAACAAAAGCCTCAAAGCGGATCAAGCATCGTTGCACACCGTACTGCAGAGCGTGGAAAACTACCTGGAGAGTCTGCTAAGGGCTGTTAAGATATGCTACGATATTGGGCTTGCGGACTCAAAGATCTTTCCGAGTATTCCAACGAAAGGGGGAGATGTAAATGAAATCAACATGATCGGGTGTGGTCTGGCGGATGCACTGAATGAACACCAGAGGGACGTTCAGCTCCTAGATGCAGCGTGCCAACAGCATCAGATACGCACCTTGATCCGCTCCGTGGAAATGGATGCTTACAGGCGCTCGTTGTTCAAACCGAACCAAGCGGATGACGTGGTGAGCCATATGCGAGCACTTGCACCTCAATTTTTTCTACTTTTGAGCCGGCAGGTTTTCTCAGAACAGAGAGGGTGACCGTGCCTCAATTTCAAAATCAACTTCTTACGTGTCGTGTAGCAGATATGTCTGACTGCCCTTGCTGGCTTCCCTTGAATCCTCAAAATGACAGGACATATTCGCGTTGAAACTTGACTGGAAAGGGAGGCTACTGACCCATTACGAACATACCAGCGATTCGCTTGCAGTTTCTCTTTTTCAAGCTCGCCCCGCGTGGATCACTGTGCTTGGTTCTGATGACTGGGAAGGTGTGTTTGGATTTCAAGACTTTACTATCCCGTTTACAAGGGGGCATCAGCAATTGTATAGATATTACCAGATGGGCTACATCTTCTCTTGTTTCATCCTAATGCTCTGCTTAAACGCCTGACAATCGCCTACTGTGACTTCGCAGTCAGCATCGCAATCTCCGGAAGTCCATGTCTTGGTGACTCGCGTAGCAGCATATGTTAAGCTCACTCGAAGCGCGTTTGATCCGATTTTTACAATCTCTTTCCAGGTTGTCAAAGCGCGTGCTTTTACAGCGGGTCTGAACAAGCTGGTGCAACGTCTGGAGGAGCTCAAAGCAGACACTTTGTTGGATTCAGAGTTGCTTTACCATGCAGACGAGGTGATTTAGGATCTTCGTTCCGACACTTTATGAGGAGGCGTCAGCCGCCATTTTCTTGCTGCTCCATTGTTGCCAATTCTCTAGTCTGCAGTACAGGTGCAAACGCTACCGTTGCTTTAAGCGCAATTTAAGAAAAAGAGACGGTGCGGGCTTGCTCGTGTGACGTGACTCTCTCGTGCCAGGCCTCGTTGATCCACCACGTAGTTGAGTCCGTCCATCTTTTGTACGCGCAAAGTTTTGAAGTGGCCCTTCTTTGGAGTGCAGAAAACGGCTAAGATGGAGGCTTCGTGGCTCGTTCAGCTTCTCTCCGACTGGCGTCAGCTTTCGGCGAGTACGTTCGCCATCAAGCAAGCTGCCCTCGAAATGAGAGATGCGTTGGAAGCAGACTTGCAGAGCCGCCAGCTTTACGTGGAAGCTTGTGAAACAGCACTTGAGGGACCGCAGTATTCGGCTGAACGGGTTTGGGAAGCGATCTGGAAGCCTTTCGCTAGGATGCAATGGGATGAGCGTCTACGAATAGATGCTGAACACAAGCTGCTCGCTGCTGTAATCAAAGGCTTCAGACGGAACTAAGAGTCAACAGACCTGGAGCCTTGACACCAATTTCAAACAGCTTGAGTACGTCTACCCGCCACGACTGGGTCATGGAGGCCACCAAATACGTCGACTCGTGCATCCTTTGAGATTATCATGTCTACTTAGTCTGTGGCTTCCTTCGGGTAGCAAGCCACAGTGCGCTCCAAAGTACACTTATCTTCTTCGATGGAAGCTCGCCGATGTGTTGGAGAGCCATAACGCACATGTGTACACAAAACGTCATTTTGTTTTCAATAGTAGATGGTGAATTCCGACCTTCGGCATGGAAAGCTGGCATCGAAAGCTGGTCCTGTACAGGGTCTCAAGTCATTACGGACCCGGCTCGCTAGTTCAAGCACGTATTATGTCTTGGTTTTCCACATGAGCTATATATTGATCATTGGACTTGCAGAACTCACCGGCCGCCCGATTCATGGGCTCAGTGAGTTTAGAGTTACCTAAACTTAGTTACCTAGCTAATTGATGGGCCCGGTCACACGTGATTGACGTGCTCGTTGATTCGATCATGCGCTTTTTGAGCCCGGCCGGCTAGCTAGCCGTCGTAGCCGAGCGGCCATGTTCAACCATCATGTATATACGCAGGCATGATGGTAGGCATGTCAGTGACCCGCCCAATGACGCCCGGCCGTGCATGTGACATGGGAGCCCCTATAGGGCTCAAATGCCGGTCGGCTGATATGGTGCATGTGTATTGCGAGCTGCGGGCCATCGAGCTAGAGACATTTATTGGGCCCGAGTCCTAGCCTGGCCGCCAGGCGGGGGCCCAAGTGCGCTCATGCAGTGCGCCCATTAAAGGTACGTGCACGGAAGGCATGACGTGTTGCGCAGGGGCTGGTTGTTCGAGCACAAAAACTCGCATTTCAAGTAGTTTGACACATTTACTTGAGGACAAGATGGTCAGAAAGTTATCAAATTCCTGCAGTCGCCTTTGTCATTAGCCTTTAGTCCGCAAATCCAGAGCTTTCAAGAGCCGTTGTGATCGAAGAACCCTCGACACATCACTCGTCCAATGATTGTGGTGAACAACTTCCTAAACAGCTCAACACGGACAACTCGCGTACGAACTCGCCATCTTATGGTTAGCACTAAATTTCACTTTTGGTTCTACCTCCTATATTCGCCACTGACCCTCCCACTAGTTGGTTGGCAGTGACCCAGCATACGGTGACTATCCAATGACCTTGTTTCCTCGGCTTCTTGCAAAAGTTCGTGAACCAAGGACGATAATAAATGCTTGCGCCAACTGATCGCTGAGAGGCGTCCTGCAGAGTTGAGAAGTCTAGCACCCTAACGGAACCTACTTCTCGATCTGCAATTCCAGACCTCGAGCGACCCGTCTTGTCCCGCAGCTTGGTCTACCTGCATGGCAAATGCGACCATTTGAACTACTTCTAGCAACGAAGCACCGAAACTTGTCACAAAAGTAAAAAACAGTTGGTACAGTCACGTCTGTAGTTGATCTTTGACTGACGCACCGGGGCGTGCGTCAGCCGACAACGACGGCAGCAAGGCCGGAGACAATATTTCGCGCAAAATTGACGACCTTCAGACTTGACACGTGGTCCGCGATCCTCCGGAAGGTTAAGAACTTCGCAGACAATGAGACGAAGACGGAGTGTTCCGCACTTAGTTTTATGCGACAAACTTCCCAAAGGTCCGATCTGCATCCATGAGCGAATCGAGTTCCAAGAGCAGTCTCATACGGAGGCGATTCTTGCATGAGCGGACGCAAGCTTGAAAGCAGCCGAACTCCAGAAAGCATGGCTTCCTCCAAACCAGGTCATATTTGGTCGGCGCCTGGGCAATGACTCCAAAAAGACGACTTTGGTTGAAGACAAAATAGCTATTCTGGTGGGATGTTTGCCTGGAACTGGCTTTGGGGTTGAGAGTCCTGACCGGACTCGCTCAAGTACTGGGTGGACTCGTAGGCTCACATAAATCTCGTTTCTTGGGCTGGAAGTTTGAAGGATTTGCACAGGCCTTCTTGGAACTACTTTTGCCCCGTCATTGCCTTCGCCTTACCTCGGAGATGGACTCTCCGCAGCAACGTAGCAGCTCAGGACAGTTCCACAGCGCAGATGAAGCGTCTCGCGCGCCGTCCTTTGAGCACGTTCCGACAGCGCGCCTCCCGCCCGCCCATAACCGCCCCGCACTGCTAGCAAATCCTTCGACTCTTTTCTTGGCCGACTCCCCGGCTCTAACCCGACAGTAACCCACTTTACAACAAGCACCTCCTCCCTAAGGAGTTTCGTTATGGGCCCTGTAGCTGCCATTGCCACCACAGACTCACTGGTTATACCGCCACTGGCAGCGCAACGGCGGAATTACAGGGCCCCCGGGCGGGTTTCACCTTCTTGGACTGAATGCCAGGTTGCCCTAAAGCTGGCAGAGGGTTATCCCTGCCCCGAGACTTTCCCTGGGTAGCCAACCGTTTCCGCTCGCTTAGATTTCCGTAGGCTGTCGACGCTTTATACTAGTTACGCCCCAACAGTACGCGGCGCGGGCATACACACTGCACGCTCTAAACCGTGTCCCCGGCCATTTGGAGGGCGCTCAGCATCGCGATCGCGGCCGTCTCCACTCGGAGGCGACGGGGGCCGAGCCCCACGGGGACTGCGCCGGCAGATTGCAGGCTTGCGAGCTCGCCTTCCGTGAAATCTGAGTAGGGAGAATTCAAAGACCAGGTTAATGAGGAGCACTGTCATTGTGCCTGTTGTATGTTGTGAAAGTAAGCTTTCTACACAATTCCAACACAAGATTTCTTGGCTGGACGTCCATGATACTGAGAAGGTATCTTTCGCTTGGGCGCTGTGGGTCTGCCGCTACCCTGAAAACGCTTCTTTAGAAACTCGCTGCATATTCGTTACCGAGTTGCAAACCGCAAACGACAAGCGTTGGAGATGAGGCTCGTCAGAAAGTTCACAAATGCTACTGCAGTGATTCCAGACAACAGCCTTCACCGAAGTTTTAAAGCTTCGGCAAAGGCATGCCCGACTAACTTCTCCCAGAGCGCATCAGTAAGGTTTTCAGTCACGGCAGTTGAAATCTTTACCAGACGGCCACATCAGAGGCTGGTGAAACCAGCTTTAGAATCCCTACCAAGTAAATAAGAAGCCCAATCATCGCCTCTGCTTCGTCGCCGTGGCTTGATGTCTATACTTGCACAAATGATGCACAAAGGAGCGAACCCATCCTCGAAGAACGCCGTCAAGACTTCGCCGTCCTCTCCCTTGGGATCATAAAGAAGAAGAAAAGAAACCCTTTGGAAGGGAGTACACGAGTACTCGGCTCGAGTTGGGAAACGAGCCGAAAGGCTTCAAATCGCAGGAAAAGCCTCGCTGGAGCAAAAGCAGGGTAATAGTGTGGGCAGATGCAGCGACTCACCCCCCTCAGGGCCGACAAGGAGCAGACCTCCTTTGAGCGGAGGAGGCGTTGCGCGGTAGCTTTCCAGTAGCGGGCCTGCGCCGGCAGTTGCCAGGTAAGCCCAATTCGACGCCACCTGCAAAGGTGAACATACACACATGACGCTTTGGAGATGAAGATGCGCATGAGGGCTTTCTTAGGTGTGGGCTTTCTGTTCAAGTCAGAAGCAGGTGACAGTCATGAGAGTGCTTTGATGGTAAGGGGTTTCGCTGTGGCTGACTTGTACCCTACCGACTTGAGCCTCTGTGTATTCACACAGTCGCCAGCAGTCAGTTCGAGGAATCAAATCAGCGCAAAGGCCTCCTCCCAACCCGTGCAACCGCTTAGAAAGCCTGCTGAGAAACCGTACCATCCACGTTGACACCGGTCAGGAAAAATGGAAAGACATCGCAGAGCAAGTCTTGCTAGAGAGTAACTAAAGAACTTCAAGGAAAGCGGGTCAACTCACTGTGGGAAGTAACCGCTGAATCGGTAGAGGCTCCCGCACCGCCATCCCATGCAGCCGCTGGCACTGCTTAGTGGCCGCCAGAGTGACCCGCTCCCACCGCTCGATGCGTTCGCCGACTGAGGGGGAGCGCTCCGTCAGCAGCGGCTGCAAAGCGGAAGCCCCCAGCTCCGTACACTTCTCCACCAGCCAGTCGGCGCGGCCACCTTTCAGACTGCCTGTACAGGTGGATGGTCGCCTTTTTGTACCTGAATGTCATGCTTCTGCTTCTGAGCGGCTCTGTTCGAGGTAAGCGTGCACCTGACGGGGGGTGAGATTCGGGCGATAGTGAGGGAACCCTGGCAAGGAAAAGCTGATATGACAAGCTGGTCTTGTCGTTAAGTGCTCTGAAGTCCTCCACCAGCCAGTCTGCGCGGCCACCTTTCAGACTGCCTGCACATGTATATGGTCGCCCTCTGGGTGCTCCAGCGTCATGCCTCTGCTTCTGGGCGGCCCTGTTCGGGGTAAGAACGCGACTAACAAGGGACAAATTATCGGGCGCGAATGAAGGGAACGCTTGTGGGCGGAGAAAGGTGATTCGACAAGCTGATCTGAAGTCCCTTGAGCCGGAAGAGAGAATGATAGACACATGGAAGGTTGTAAGAAGCAGCAAAACCTCGAAAAAAGCGCAGATAGTCACATGAAACGCAGACTCCTGCAGCTTTTAAGTCAAAAGGCAGATCAGGGACAGGCAGGCAGGCTACAAGGATTCTGGTCAGGACAAGGGAGAGAACACTGGAAGACGCAAGCATATGTAGCAAACATAGTAGTACAAGCTAGCAATTGGGCTGTTACGAACGCTGATATGAACGCGCACCATGTCAGGGAGAGTTCATTCTTACCGCACGCAACAACCACCTCCCAGTTGCAGAGTGGAGGCGGGACTCGGACAGGCTCCTCCTCTGCCTGGAGGCTTGCTCCGTCCTTTCCCAGGTGCTCAATTGTACAAAGCGCCAGGCCACCTTTGCCGTCAAAAAGCTCAAGTCTGCACACAAGAGTACTCCATGAACGGCCATATCGATACTTTCGACCCGCGATGAAAAATTGCGCACTCAAAGCACTGGACGCTGCAACGTTGGGCCCCTTAAGCCCGAGCGAGCCTGTTCAAACTTTTGCCACAGGGGCACCCAAGTGAAGATCGATGTTCTCTAACCAGTGTGAAAGCTCTCAGTACTACTGGGACGAGTAGTGATGGTTTTCTTTGTCCCACAGTGGCCTTTTACCTGACCAGAATCCCAACAGTCTGTACTCATGAAGGAGAATGCAAGTCACCACAACACCCATGCATTTAAATTCCCTTATGGGACTCAGGAAAGAGAATGAGTTTCCTCGTCACCCCGGACCCTCTCCTTGGCTAGCACGCCCTCACAGGATAATTTGATTGGATCAAGAGATGGATGCTGTGTCTTAAGCATCGATCAGAGGCACGAAAGGGAAGGCAGCATTCAGCAACTGGACAACACATACTCTTTAGACTTCAGTAACATCAGAAGAAAATCCACAAACGTATCAACCGAATAACCAAGAAGAAGGAAGTGCCGTCCCTCTGCACCTGTTTCCCTCTTTCATGCGCAGCGCCCTGGCCATGTGCCACAGCTCGTTGCCATCCAGGCGTACGCTTTGTCCCTTGCAAAGAGGCAGGCGCTCGATGAAAAACCGGGGGAGACCGCCGCGCGCCTGGTCCGAAGTTTCTTTCACAGAAAGGTTAACCTGAGAAGCTGCAAGCAGACAGCTATCATCCAGATCAAGTTCATTCATGACAAACAAATTTGATCATACACCATGTTTCAACGAGACTCTGATCTATGGGCAACCATCAAGGTCCCCTTGTTTTGACTTCAGTGTCCACATACTTGGACTATAGCGCGACCATCTTATCCTGAGGAGGCAAAGGCAATGTTTGGCAGATGTTCGGCCAGATGCAGAACAGACTCTGACGGCTTCAGCGAAGGAGACCTTTGAGAAAGGTGGTTCTGAATGTTTCCAAAATGCAAGCAGACCTGACTGACGCTGATTGTTTCGCAGCAGCAGCTTGAGAAAAAAGCTGTCCACAAGAATTTTCATTCAGACAATAAACCTGCCAACTCGTATGTGGCAATTGAATATGTCATGACACCTACCGCAAATGAGTTTGTTGCATATAATCTTCAGATGCTCAGATATAGGGCACCACTACTGACAAAGTCAATAACACCAAGCATTCTCTTTTCCCAAGGCCCGTTTGGCGTCTCACCAGAAGCGGCATAAGTTCTGCTGGGACACTTGACGATAAGAAAGCGGTTCTTGTTTGCAGCCAGTTGTGTGAAGGCGCTTTTTGTTGGCCCGCCAACTTCAGACCAGGCTCTACAGGCGAGCAGTCCTTGCATTCTCCCAGTGTGTTGTGAAGCAAGGCTTGACATCCTTCCTGCAAATCCCTTTAGGTTCTGAAGGCGCAAGCACTCTGCAGTTGCTAATTTGAGCTCAAATGGGAGCTGCAGGCGACATTCTCCTGAGCCCGTTCACTGAGTTTCTACTGCTCCCTACGGGGAGCACCACCAAATGTCTTCAGTCCAAGCTTTCAACAAAACACTCCTTGTGTGCGCTCTTCGAAACCACCAGCAAAAGCAAAGTGGCTCCACACAATGACAATAATGTGAGAACTACTGAAGCGTTTTCTGAGCTGCGAAGCTCGCTGGCAACTAGACAAGCGTCAAAAAGCATGGCCCAAGTTCCAGGTCGTACAGTGGTTTTACGATTAATGGCAGAATATGTCCGTGGTTGTCAATGTCGCTCTACGTGCTTCAAATCCTGGCGTAGAGCGTCCCGCTCGGAGAGGAAGCAAAGTCGGCCTCGTCCGCCGTCTTCCCCCCTTTTCCAGCTGCACCCCTCTCAGCGCCGTTGCTAGGGCCGGTGTTTCAGCAAGGCAGCAGCCATGGTGCAGCGGTTGACTTACCGGAGGCGGCACTCCTATGCCACCAAGTCCAACCAGGTCAGGAAGGTCAAGACCCCTGGTGAGTGCCCTAGCGTGATGCGCTTGCCGGATTGCTTCTAGGGTTGTGATGACCATGTTCGACGTCGGTAGCGTGGGGCTGTTTTCCTGCTGACATGCTCTGCCGACATGGTTCGCTTGGGAGCCTCTGATTTTCTGGCAGTTCGGACCTTCTCTGGTGTGCTGAAGGTACCTGTATGCTGTCCCAATGGTTGATTCTCACCGGCTGGAATGCTTCTCGTCGTTAGAAGGAGCATCGGTGAAAAGGAGCCATTTCTCTTTGGAGCCTGGAAGGTCTTTCCTGGCTAGGCGGATAAGCCAGGTCGCACAAAGTGTCACGCAATGATCACGGTGCTCTTTTTGGTAATGGTCCGTCACAATGGCCTATATGCAAGGGCAGAGATGCTTGTGAAGGTCTTCTCTGGAGATCAGTCTTTGTGCGTTTAGAACTACGGTAATGGTTGTCAGGAGCTTCTCGGGCCTGAGGATTTTCCACGAGTAGCAAATTATTGTTGTTGGTTAACGACACGGAAAGCCTTTTTACACACATACGCTGCGGGGATAAACTTCTGCTGCTTTGTGATTCCCTAGGGCTTCCCCATCTGAGATGTCAGAGTTGCTCATTTAGCTTGCCTCCATAGTCGTGCTGGCATGGCTCATTCAGCGCGTTTGTGCAAACAGGCACGTTTGCATTCGTCTCAATACACATTTTTTGCATACGCCCTCTCTTCTGAAAGTCCTTTTCCAATTCATCAGAGTAGCTTGACCTCAGCGATCCGAACGGTCAATCCTCTTTTCAGGTGGTAAGTTGACCCTACACATTGCAAAGAAGCGCGCCAACGGGCCCAAGTGCGCTAAGACCAATGTCAGGCTACCTGGGGTGAGTACGCAGGGCCTACTTCGCTCGTTAGTACAACTTTGCATGGATGAGTTATGTAGACATTGCCCAAATGCAGACGTTGGCAGCGCTATGCAAAACGGGCCACAGATTGTCCCGGAGTGAGAAGTTTTCACTTCTCACTCGATCTTTATAATGAAGCATAGTGCGACGGCAATGAGGGAACGGGAAGATGAGGACTTTTCCCCGGAAGAGGGCAGATACAAACAAAGGGGGCAGATACAAAGGAACAAGGGCAATATGATATGGAGGGAAAGCCTAGTTTCGCCAGAGGTGGAGGTCGATACTTCTGGGCACAAATGTTGACTTGGCAGTTTCAGCCACAGATTGCGGGGGCGGAACAGATGTAGTGATGCGGGAGTGGGTAGAGATGGCGACTGCTTTCTGGACGAACCCTGGGGCTAAGGCAGCTGGAAAACATCTCTTGTTCTTGAATAGCTATGCCCTATTGGAGCGCGTCATGTTGGCTTCTCTAGCCCGTCGAATCAGCCACCCACTCGCGGTCTCGTAACTGCACAAATCAGAATTCTGCCAAAACTGTAAACCGAACAGCCGAGAGCTTTTGGGCGACGGGCTTGTTGGAGCGCTTTAGATCAACGTCCCTGCAGAAAGCTGCTACTTTGGTGAGCTGTCTGAAATGATTGGATTGGAGAAGCAAGGGGCAGGTTTTGTCCTAAAGTCTTTGACGGCAGCTTTTAAATCTGCGCCTTTTTTGCAGATTCCTCATTTGCGGCCGACAGAGTACAGCAGCAGGCGCCTGTCGAAGAGGCATAAGACTGTGAACCGGGCGTACGGAGGGGTCATGAGCGCGGGAGTTGTCAGGGAGAGGTAGGGCCCTTCGTTGATCAAACTTTTTTGTACATCGCGTGTGAACAGGCGAGCCAGGATTGGTAGCGGCCCGGTCGGGTTACGTTCTTTTGTATTTAACGCCACCTTAACTCAAGCGAGGTCTCACCGTAGGATCAATTGACCCAGGACGAGTGCAGACTGTCTTGATGGCTCCGTTTTATTCATGCGACAACTGAGTCGGAGGGGATTCTCGTTTGTCAATACCCTCAAATATTTTCAACATAGGGTGATCATTAGGCATTCAAAGTACAGAGATGTATGTTTTATGTTTTTGAAACATGTTTTGGGGGTCGCATCAGCACAATTGCAGTTTGAAACACTTTGCACAAGCAGTTGGAAGTCGCATCAGACCATCGAGTATGTCCACAAGGTGCAGCCGTTAGAAGATTGCTGCTTTTAAGATGGCAAGACGAGTTAGCAGTTGAGAGAGCCATCGTGTTGCAGGTCCATCCTGGTCGTTTGGATTGCACTTCTTTGCCGGGGTTGAATTCGTGTAGACAGGATTGGGGCAGAAGTGATCGATCCTGGATGCTGCTGAATGGTCTTAGGGGAATTGCTTCAGAAGGAGCATAGCAAGAAACGAAGATTCTTTGCGGGTTTTTCTAGTAGTGAAGGAGCCACTATTTGTTTCCTGTGGAAGAAGAGTCAAACATCCTCTGTCCACGTCTGGTTGATTACGTTGTGCGGAGGAAGTGGCCATCGCAGTAAACACCAAGCGACAAGATTAATGCCGTTAAGAAAACTCTTGTACTCATCTCTATGCGCTTTTGATGCAGGATTGTTCGTGCTTTCCTTGTCGAGGAGCAGAAAATCGTGAAGAAGGTGCTCAAGATCCAAAAGTCAAAGGAGAAGGCAGCGGCCAAGGCCTCCGCATAAGCTTCCCCTGAGGTTCAGGATTTATATGACCACTCTTGTAAACAAGTTCAACGCGGCTCTTGCTTCTATGTCTGCTTTTCCACCATGGTTCAGATAGCCGACTGCGATGCCCGACTGCGATGCGGATGATACATGCTTGGGGGTAGCTGCACACATATTTGATTCGGGGGCTGAGCGATGCACAATAATAGCCACTTGGAGGCCTGAAGTCGAATCGGCTGTGCAGCCGCCTGCGTTATTGAGTCCTTTTGTGATGAGGATCGACGGCTTGATCGGTATTGGAAGCGACATGGCATCTTTGACGGAAATGCACTGTGTCACCCACGTTATGGACATCCTGGCACTTGCTTATTCCGACCGATTGCACTGTTTTGTGTTGTCCTCGTACACATTGCGCGATTTCATTGTCATCATCGATTCGATTGAACACACCCACACTTTCCTGGATATTTCAGTTCAGGACAAGCGTGTGGCATGCAGCCAGGCGGCATGCATGGTCCAACTTTTTAAACAGTGGCTTCATCGCACTTGACTCTTCCACACAGTCGATTTTGACCGCCAGCATGTGTGCTGCGAAGCTGGCGCAGGGTTTGATCCCTTTTCTATGTATACGTACTTGCGCTTCTCAGCACGTGCTCAGGTATTCTTAAGATGTGGCCCCTGCTCCTGTCTAACCTTATACATGAAGCCCATGCAGAACCTAGAGCTCGGAGCTCCGGGCCCTTGTGCAAAAGATCGCGATGGGCCCGTAAATTACCCACACGGATAGCTCTGGCATGTTAATGCTTGCAATGCAAGACACGTATGGAAAATGTTGCCCTTGAAGATCTGCACATGAATCATGGGTCCGAATCGATGGGCAGTGCACGACTGTCCACCGCCGCTCTGTTCGTAGATCAAGCAAGAGACGGCCAGCTAGCTCGTATACAGGTATCGCAAGTCAGTGCAGGCCGCCTAACATAGCTGCTGCCGCCAAGTGCTCATCGCAGAAGAGAATATATCTTGGCATGCAGGTTGTCCGCGCGGCAAACTGTCTCGACTCAAAGGCCTGGGGTCGCAATCGGTGAGCATGCCACCCACACCTGTGCCTCTAGGGGCCGGAGCACACTCAAAGCATCATGATTCAACCATACTGATCCTTGGTCACCCTTCAAGTTCAGCATCTATGTGAAGATCGACTGCCAGCAGTAGCTAGCAGGACAGCCATGGGCCGCAGAAGCAGGATCTGAAAGGAGCTGGGCCCAGGACCACGTACTCCCGAGCATTGCAGTGTCATCCAAAATGCAGATCGAGTTCTTGACGTTGATGAGCATCATTTGGGCAGTTCCATTTGAAAATTACAAAGCAGCAACCTGCAGTCTTTGCTTGCTAGCTAGTGTAAGCCAGTGTAAGCGGTATGCATTTCTCTTTGAAAAGCGCAAGGCCGAATGTTTTGGTAGATCCTTACGACGGCTGTACAAGTCAGTCCAATCAACTTCCTTCTCCCCTAGATTTGTTGCAGGCATGACCTTGATGCTAGCTGATCTCACTTTCCTTGTTACTGCTTAATCTAGCAGCTTGTGGAACAAAACAGATTTGACTTTATGAAACCCTGGACTACTTACGCAGCTGCCCAAGTTCATCAGTATACAGCTTTATTCATGTTGACCCACACCTTGTCCAATTAGAACAAAGCGTTCAGAGTTTGACTCTCACCACCCGTACCATGATTGCAAGGAAGATCGCTATCATCACCACCCCCAGCGCTCCAAAGCACATGGAGCACAGGAACTGCCGCCGGAAGGCTCTTGCGCACGGCCGGCAGTGCGTCCTCTCCAGGTGGTCGCCTGTGCGGCTGCAGACTTGGGGACACAGAGCATTCACCTTGCAACGCTTGCAGAGGACTCCCTTGCACTCTCTGCACAGCTCGATCCTTCTGCACCGTCCGCACAGGCCCAAGTCATCTGCCTTTGCCCCACAGGTAGCACACAGGTGACTGTAGACCGCAACCTGACCCCCCGCGCGGGTCAGATCGAACTGTGACAAGTAAGTGAGGTTTTCTGCGTAGATGGCTTTGATGTTGTTAAAGCTCAGATTTGTTCTAGACTTGTCCCAGGGGGCCTCCAACTTCTGGTCCAAGCGAGTGAGAAGGTGAACAAACTCAGCTGACGTCACTCTACAGCGGGAGATGTCAATCTTTGAGGGGGGTGAGGCGTGCTTGTCTATTCTTTCCAGAATAGCCTCGAGGCTGGCGTTCGTGAGCTTGCAGCACCCTGCCAGGTCAATGACCCTCGTTCTAGTTCTTCTCCCACTCCCTGCTCGCTGATCAAGCTCCAAGAACTGCGCATCCGTCAGCCGCTTCACTACACTTCTGTCAACCCCTCCCCCTGGCAGTTTCCTAGTGAAGCGCAAAGGAAAGTTGGCCCACAGAGCCTGGCTGGAGGCAGCCTCATAGAACCCCTTGTTGACAAGACGCACTCTAGAGAGCTCAAAAACGTCCAGGTCTTTGAGGATGGATGGTAGGACAGCATAAGGGAAGTTGGCTCCAGCAATACCGGTATCGCCAGCTCCGCCGTTGCCTCCAGCAGGTGCCGCCATATTCTACAGCCCGCACAATACTTGAAAGGCGTTACACCTCTTTGCAGCGAAGCAAGCACTTCTGAACATGTGTCTGTCAACAGTGTTGCTGGAATCTGGACAGAGGGATCGCATTCATGCATGGGGGATCCCCGCAGTCGACGAGCGCATCATAATGCGGCATACCGTATATCGCCCGCTCGGCGCTCAGGCGGCCGCCCCTGAAATCTAGGCGGCCGCAGTCCCGACCGCAACCAATTGAACGGTCTTGAATTAATCTCGTAGTGCATCGGCGGTCCTTACTGCTTGATTCCAGATCGACGGCGCTTTGCAATCACAAACCCTCTAGCAAACATCGCAACGGCAACTTGAACTTCCAATTCGTCAGCGCGGCGGCCAGCCGCGCGCGCGGCGTGAGAGGGAGCAGACGGATGAACCTTGAACCGACGGATGCTATTGTAATAGCATTTGTCTAGCATCGACGGTGCTCATGTGCTCATGACCTCATGGCTTTGAAGCTTACGCTGATCCAGCGGCTGAGTTCGGTCTAGTTATTATATTGCAGCGATGGGGCGCCCGGCCTGCGCTTGCAGCCTCAAATTGTCCCTGACAATGTCAAAGCAGCTTCGGACAAGATAGACTGCATGGCGGGACTCGCTAGGATCGAGAGGGCTGCCTTGCGCGCAGGACATAAAAGACTCCGATCAGAATGATGAACCTTCTGCAATCGTGTCCAAAAGCTACTGGGGTTCCTCGTGCCGCGAAAGGAACCATTCGATCTGCAACGCAGGAAAGCGCGCGAGTCTTACCTTTAGCAGCTTGTAAAAGCTTAGCAAGGGAACCTTCTTTTGATATGCTATGACGCTTCCGTTCACGCCGATGAAGTGCTTCAGGCTGCTACGCAGTTCTGCTTCGACGCAAACCTCAATATCAAGCAGCCAAAAAGCGCAAGATGCAGCGTAGTATCAGAGGCCATTGTGACCACTCTCTGGTAGACCGCGAAGAAGGCATCAGGATGGAAACGGAGCGCCAAATGAAAGGAAGCCAGATGGGATTGGGAATGAAGCGGGAGAGAGAGCAGCATGCAAACAATGGCAGTGCTGCGCAGAGAGACACGGTGCGGAATAATCTCCCTTCAAAGGAATTCCACGCAAGAGACATGGCATTTGGATAGCATGTCAGTGCATGAAGCATGACCCTTGCAACAGCAGAGTCTGCAGACGGCTTGAAGGCCTCGTCAGGATCTACGACGTGGTCTGTCGTAGCGCAAAAGGACAAAAGAGAAGCTGAATAGTCTTTCAAGGCTAGGCTTCTGCTGCCTGGAAGAACACCATTTATGATCATTCTCTTGACTATTGTCAGGACTCAGTCGCATCCTGTCTATACAAGCTGTTTGCGTGATGCATTCAAGTTGGTTGGAAAACCTTCTCCTCTGATTTTGCTTCTGGCGAGGCTCCTTTGCTCTGGCTGACAGTACATTGTTCAGCTTTGACCCAGTACAGAAGGCGAAGAAGGCGAAGGACGTAACAGAGTTGCCAGCGAGCAAAAGAGTTCCTCTTTTAATTGCCTTTTCTAAGAGTGGAGAAATAATAAATCAGGGTAGGGCCCTATTCTGTCCTTCACACTGCTTCGGAGTAAGATTTACCCAGGGTCCTGGATCCGAAGTTGTCGCTTTCAGAGAGAGAGTTGGGTTGGTGCAACCTTGAAGGTCTGTATATGAGCACCTGCTTAAAAACAGATGGTAATCAGAAAGAGGAGAAATATCAAGCGGTCTGTTTGAGGGATGACCTTCGTGCTAATTTCAACATACGACTTGGTGTGCCTAATCAGGCAGAATCTGTGCCTTGTCGTTGCAGGACACCAACTTCTGGATGCGCGAAGATTACGGCCCTCAGGATTCCAGCAGTGACGTCAGCGATAGCGCTGATGACGTGGATCTCGACGAGCCGGAAGAAGGGCAGGGGGAGGTGGCTGAGGACGTCCCGGAGACTTTGAACAATCTTCTTTCTGAAAGTGAGGCTGGCGACGGTTTTTTTCTTCTTCTCTAGCAGTGCAATGATAATAATGAATCCGTGTGAGAATCTGACGAGAATCCTGAAAGTCCCTACAGATCGCCTTCTGAAGAAGGGGACGGAGCATTCCACAGCTGTCGAAAAATTGGCGTTGTCTGGCCGCCAAGTTTCTAATCTTTTCATTTCTGGCCCTTGTCAATTCTGACGCTCTTATTCCGGCAAAAAAGCAGACTGAGCGACTCGAGCTGCTAAGCGCAGCGTTGATAGACCGTAGGGTTTTTGACATTGTAAATATTCCTTAATCGGGTGCTTTGGCTGTTCTGCAGGTCACATCCACAGGACTTCGCGGCGCAACCAGCGGAAAAAGCCGCGCGTCACAAAGACTGAGGGTGAGTCGTCGAGCTCGCTCCCTATCCGCCTCTTTTGGAGATCAGTGTGGTGGATCCACCGGTAGACCACGTTTTCATCCTATATTGATGTCATCAGGTAACAGTGCAGGCCTGGGCCTTGCCTTAGGGCAGATAACATCACCGTTCTTTCCCCACTAACTTCTTGATGTTACGTGCCGTCTGTTGCTCAGAGGACGGGCGGTCGGTCTTCGTCGGGCGGCTGCCCGCGAATGCGACGTCTCAGGTCCTTCGGAACCGCTTCACGGAGTTTGGACACGTGGCGGGCGTGGAAGTGCGGTCCTTCAAGACCAAGAAAGGCCAGGTTGGCACGCGTTCTTCTTTCAGCGATGGCTGTTTAGGAAACATGTTGAGTAATGTAAAAAGGCGTTTAAGTAGCGACTGGTGCTGGAAGGAGCCCTTGAAGACCTCTCTCGAAGTAGAGAAGAGCCCTTATATGCCTCGGTCACATACGTTAAACCGGACGGGCAAGAACATACTCTTTGAAAAGGGAAGCTGTGATGGACTGATTTTAAGAATTGCGCGATGATTTGGAATCAGGTGTCCAAAGATGCACACTGATTGACAGGACTTGTTCATGCAAGAGCCCTGTTAGATTAAGCAAAGAGTAGTGCGCGAGCTGAGACCTGCTTATACTTTGCAGAGAACGTACGCGTACATCGAGTTCGCGGATCCACAGGCTGCAGCGAGGGCACTGAAAGTAAGGAATCTACGAATAGAATCTGCTATTACCATCATATTGGCTTTCATACGTCTGGAAGGCCTCAAACGCAGCAAGAAAACACGTGAGCTAAGGACTTCGAAAAAACAACCATGGAGAGACAAAGGAAGATTACCCGAACTTGTTCTAGCCTTGAGACGCTTCTTCCAACAAAAAAGCATTCTGCGAATCCGGCACCTCCCTTCCAGACGACTCACTAAAAGAAAACATTGGGGACAGCCTTTCTTGGGAGTTTTGTTAAGTTAACAAGAAGGCTTAGAGCCATCAAGCAGATCAGCGTGCAAGTCGGCCCCTGCTTCCTTTTTGGATCCATCTTCTTCTGACTCTGCTCGCGACTAGCCGTTTGCGCCAACCTTCGAAGGATCAGTCCAACGTTATTGTGAACCATTCCGCCGTCAGTTTCCATTCAAGTAAGGAGGAGAGAGCGTGCGTTTCAGACTGTGAATTCGGCGACATGAGAGAAGTAAAAACACCATTCAAGCTGTCTGTCTACATCCTCGCTTTTACTGAATTCGGACTGCTTGTGACCGCAGGCGTCGCCAATTCGTGTCAAGGGAATGAAAGTCTACGTGGGCTCAATCCGCAGACGGGAGCCGCCGCAGCAGGGTTCTCGGAAAGGTGAGGCATCCTCGGGAATGAGCTTTGGGCAGGTCAGAAAGGCGAAGATAAGGTCGGGTCTGTGTGGTTCTGCGAATCGCCGTTTGCTGCAGATTTTGAGCGACCACGAATGAGTCTTTACCAGAAGTTGGAAGGCTCAGAATAGATCATGCTGCGCGTGGAGAACATTCTTGAGATAACTGGCCAGAACATGTACAAGCGGTCCTGTCGGGTTTGCCTGCAGGAACTTATGATTCGTGACGTGCTAGCATTAGAAAATATGAGAAACTTTGCTAAAGGGCCACAGGGCCAAAAAGGAGGAGGACACCTTAGAAGATGCCCGACTCGTATGTTTCTGCTTACGCGCTTCGACGAGCATCTGACAGAGGCTGGACGAGCATCCGTCATCGTTTTGAACGTTCTCGTTCCTTTTCCCGACGCTTAGCAGTTTCTCGACGCTTAGCAGAGAGACGTAGACCAGTTTTCCGCCAATCGTTTTAAGCCCTGCAGATTTACCTGTCTACAAAAGTAGTCCAACTTACCGGGTTGCTTCAGCGCGGTCCGATTTCGCCTGATTGGCAGAAAGGCGCCAACCTGTCTCAAAATATTCTGCAGGTTACGACCAGGCAAAGGGCATCGCCAAGCCATCTCCGACACTCAATTTTGCAGAAACCGGACTTCCTGCCAAGCTCGAAACCCACCCGACCGCTTCAACCGAGATCTTCATTGAGGACGGGGCGAATGCACCGGCTACCCGGGTTCTGGCAACCGGGGGAGAAATAACCGGAAGAATCGCTCTGGAAAGTGCTCCATTCCCCAACGTTCCGTTCCCGCCAAAGCCGCCAGCGTCTGAGGCAGCCCGGTTCAATGTCCCGGTCGACTTTGACCGGTCGGAGAAGCTCCCCGACCAGATTGAGACTGAGCCCATGTCTCCCACTTTTCCGGGCCGTCGTTCTAGCGCGATTCACGAGAAGAAGGCGCCGTCCCTGAGCACGGTTCCGGAGATCACACCGCTCGAAGAAGAGGACAAAGAAGAGGTACTTCCTGCGGATGCCGCGCATGCGGCCGCGCGCACGTCGCTGAAAGCCTGCGCGATCGCGAAACCGGAGCCCAAACCCGTCAACCCGAACGCCAAGCCCGGCCCCGCGCGCTTCAAGCTCGTGGAATTGCAGGACGGCTCCTTCACCGTGCTGGCGCCACGTGGCGGCACCGCAGACGCGGTCGCTGACGTCATCGACATACCCGTCAAAGGCGCCCGGGAGCACGAACCGGGGGCCGACATGGAAGTGGTCCCGGCGCCGCAGGAAGCGCAGCCGGGCGCGGCGCGCGGGGCCGCGCTCTCTACCCTCGACCAGACCCACCTCCCGAATGACGTCATCGCAAGCCTCGAGACCACCAAAAGCCGCCCCAAGAGTGCGAATTACGTCAGCGCGAGCGCTCAAGCGATCGATGGCGTCAGCCCAAACCCCGAAACCCTTCCCGACGCCGCCATGGGGGACGGCTCCGACGACGACATGCCGCCGCTCGAGAACATCCCCGACGCGCGGCCGGCCGCGGCTGACGTCATGGTCCTTCCCGGCAAGCGCGCGGCGTTCGTGGGCGGTGAGA
Source organism: Klebsormidium nitens (assembly GCA_000708835.1). Classification (NCBI taxonomy): domain Eukaryota; kingdom Viridiplantae; phylum Streptophyta; class Klebsormidiophyceae; order Klebsormidiales; family Klebsormidiaceae; genus Klebsormidium; species Klebsormidium nitens. The sequence continues at coordinate 38,150 of DF237547.1, forward strand.
ACGCTTTCGAGATTGGCGCCACGTCAGCCGCGGGGGCGCGTTCACACCGGAGGAACAAGCGCGGGAAGGAGGCCGAGGAGCGGCCGCCCAGGGTGCCGTACTACCGGAACTACAGCCGCCCGCGCAAGGCGCCGATTTACACCCACATGGTGGTCGCCGCGTTCGCGTTCTTCCGTGAGCGTGTGGCGGCCGCGGGCGGGCGCGAGCTGGCGCGCGAGCTGCTAGAGTGGCTGGTGTCGCCCGAGGTTAGTGAGAATTTGCCCGGTGTTTTTCGTTTCAACGCAACTCCCCAATTGTCGAAATCCTGGCCGGGGAATCCAGTAGAAATGTACTCATCCCGAAGAAGGGACTCAGAGAATGACAATGACTTGAAGCAGAAGTGAGAATTACGTCACTAAATAGCGAACGCACACTGCTCGGAGGTCATCCTGATCATCGTCGGTTGCGAGAACGCATGCAGGTCTTCTTTCTGAAGAGCGTCAGTGAAAGGGAACGGCCTGAATGAGGTTGTGCTTTTGGATTGTGGAGCAAAGACCGGTAATTGTGAAAGCGGAGAGTGCTTACATGCTTATACATACGTGCTTGAAATTTGACAGTGGGAAATCCTTTTCTGCGGGCTTTCTGATTTTTGATGATAGATCTCTTCGAGGCTTTCTTTGGTTGTGCGGTGCCTGCTTTCCTTACGATTGAGCGAGTCCAGTCCGTCGGACTTCCTCTTATATTCCCCGCAGAAACATCAGACCGTGCGGATTGTCTTCGTGGATTGACTCACCGCATATCCACCGAATAAGCTGCTTGTATACCGACGTTTCCATCTTTCCTGAGCCCATGAGCCGTCTTTGAACAACATTGTCCGGTCCAGCCCAGATTCTGCTGCGTTCATCTATCATAATTTGTATCAGCTTCGATTCAAGTGGTGATGAAGCAAGCGGGCCTCTGGTGATCTTTCTTTGATCCAGTGTCCTCATGCTCGAGAACATCCTGCTGAAGCCACTTGCTTGTCAAATATGATCGGTGAAATGCAGAGACAATTTCTCCAGAATCCCTCTGGGCTTTAAACTGTCTCACAGTGTTATGCATGCGGTCAAGGTTCTCTTACTCACGTGATTGTACGCACTGTAAATGTACGCTTCCAAAGTCCTCCTAAGGTTCCTGTTCCCTCCTGTTCCGAAAGATATTTCTGGGTTGCATCGATATCAACCTCCGGCAATGACGTAATGAGTGCTCACGCTGAGAACCAAAATCCCAGCAGTTGCAAGCTGTACTTGGAGAGCTACCTGGAGTTTCTTAAATGAAACAGATTGTAACTTGGCATGGGCAACTTAAGCCACCTTATTTGACTGCTCAGATCGGCGCGCAAGGTCTTGCGAGCAGACCGACCTTTTAGCAGGAGCCTCACGTACCAGCTGATCGTTAATGTTGTGAATGCTCTGGACACTGGGGGCAAATGACGTTACTAGAAAGCTTCTGAGGTCATCGAAGTCGATTCGAGACTGATGACTTGGTTCGACGCCTGCGTTAGCTTTGCTTTCTTTCCTTGACGCGCTTTGTGGTGCGTCAAAGCTGTCCGCGTGTTTCGCTTTGATCCCAGAATCGAATGTCTCGAGCTTTCAGAATGCTCGAGAGCTAAAAAGCTGAAAATTTGACAATCTCGTAATTCCTTTCTAAGGTTAAGGAAAGGAGTGGGCTTTCGTGACCAAGTGCTGTGAGGATCTCGAAAGGCGCCTTTATGAAAACGGAGACGCTTAATGGCCGCTTCGTTGTCGCACACTCTACCGTCTGTGCGCTGTTCTTCTCAGAAACGTTTTATTAAAAGCGTCCCATCCAGCACCAGCATGTTACACAGGCCCACGTTCAAGTTTCTTCCAGAGTACATCACTTTCCTTCTACCTCGGTCCGTAGGGCTGACGTAGGGCTGACGTATGTGACGGCCACGTGTCAGGTGCTCGAGACCGCCTCCCGGGACCCGTCCGCGCTGCAGCTGCTCTTCGGCGACACCCGGTGGATCGCCACCGGCCTGACCGGGCTGCCGCCGCCGGAGCGTAACGCTCAGCTGGAGCAGCTGGAGGAGCGTTACCGCCGAAGCACAGACGAGCGTGTCACCATCGACAAGGTGCACCGGGACTCCTTCGCCGAGCGGGTGGAGCGCTTCTGTGCGCTGTGCGGAGTGGACCGGTACAAGGACCCGGTCTGGTCCTTCACGGGCGGGGTGTGACGTCATTCCGAGTAGCTGACGTAGATTGGTCGACGTAAAGTGGGGAAACGGTAGTGCAGCTTAAGGAAAGCGGGAAAAGGCCAGGTGTCGATAAGGCGGGATATCCAATGGGTTTTTGACCTGCAGAAAGAGCTTTGGTTGGAGTCCTTAGACAGCGAAGAAAGACTGTCCTGCAGCTGTTACATTTCTTTCGTGTCAGGCCGGCAAAACTAAGACGCTGGCTTTTCGAAATCGACGAAAGCATCAGGCTCGTCGTGAATTCAGTTAAGGTGCTCATCAGAAAGCCCCGTGTATTTTAGTGACGGCTTGGGTTGCACCCTGATTTTGAAATGAGTTTGCGGCAGAACCGCGAACTGATTCACGAAATTGTATCGTTCCTGAAGATTGCTTCTCATTCCAACTGGCCCGTCCACAGACCAATGAAGGCAATGATGCAGCCAAATCTCTGCCTGGAATGCAGGAAAGGGTTGGCACAAAGCCCTCTCTCGTGACTTGAGGTCCTCCAAAGGTTTTAAAAAGCTTCGAACGCAAGATATGCTTTGACATCCCCTTCCGGGTGACACTGCGCTAGCATTGTTTACTTAGCAAGTTGAACAAGCTTAGATAATGCTTCGCCGAAGACCTATTGAGAAATTCGTTTCAACTTTCCTGGCACCTGCCACTTCGTTGGAGAAATCCTGCAAAGCCTTGCGGTTATGTAGGTCTGAGAGTGGATCCCAACAATGAACAAGGTCCCCAACGTGTGAGCTCGATGAAAGAAAGTGGCCCAAACGAAAATGGGAACCGTGTATGCGCAATTGGAGATCCATCTAGAAAGGCTGCCTCCGTTACTTTCTCAAGAGTTCTTTGTTCCAGTTTTGGCTTCGTGGTCTGGTCCAGGTATTATTCTCGACCAAGAATCTTTGTCAGCCATTAGATCCACTTTGTCTTTGAACGTGGGGGCGGTCAAGCTTAAGTTTGCGTTTCGTCCACGATAAAGGCTGCCGATTCCCGAGCAGCCAGGATCGATCTATCAAGATGAACATGCGATGTTTGTGCGAAAACGTCGTTCGAGGCCAACAGCGGAGCTCGTGATGAAATTCAGAGAAAGGCCAAAGGCCTTCACTTGTGTGATAAGGAGTCATTTCGAGCCGCATGTCTTTTGTGAGTACCACAACGAGTGAATCCTTTGATTGCAGCGAAGCGCCAAGAAGCTCAAGCTGCTCGATTCTTTCTTTGACGGTCTCGCTGGGAAGCTTCTTGACGAGGGTTCAGCCTCTCTTTATATGGTTCGGACGGGAAACTCGTATTGGCCGGAAGTGGCATGCTCGTCCAAATTGGCCGTATATAGCTGCTTCAAGGGCACACGCCGTTGGCCACGATTTCTGCTCAATTTACTTCAGCAGATTGTCTTTTGGCAGTGGTAAACATTGCCTATTTCCTGTGGGCACCTTCGAACGCCCGGAAGAACGTATCCCCAGAGGCTTCAGAGCCGCAGCCGATCGTGATCCAAGCCTGGTCATCGAAGCTCAACTAAGAGTTCGCTTCGACCGAAATGCTGCAAAGAGCTTTCCAGATTGTTCCCGAGCTTTGAGCCAATTGAATGTTCCAGTAGATCCACGGGGTTAGAAAGCTACATTACCAAAGCCATCTTCCGGTTTGGAGAGTACCGTAACTCCTACTTGGCGGTGATACAAAGCCAACACTGGAGGCCAAGTAGGTTGTCGGTCGACGCGCACCCAAACTTTTACGAGGTAAGTTCTGCATGGTCGCTTTGTCCCTTGCTAACCTTTGGTAGCAATCAGCCTACAGAGTAAGCACCTTTCAGAGTGTGCCGTACCTTCTAGACTGAGTGCTACAGAGGGTTAGATCACCGGCTGGTGGTGTATGCTTGTACCGGCCTGACCTTTCTGATCAGATCGAAGATCACGAAGAGCGACAAGGAAAATGCGAGCCTTTACACGCCTTTCATTCCCAGTTCAAAAGGCTCTGATGCAAGCTGCAATTCGAGACTGGGCAGTCACAGGCCACTGCCCAGCATACTCTTGCCAGACTCTGAAGCCCACGATGCATGCTCGTTTTCGATTTTCTTCAGTTTCAAGGGCGGTTTTAGTCCAAAACATGATGTTTTGCAATGCTATAACTTGTTTTGCATCAAAATGTCAAAATACCAATTCAGAGATGATGTCCGAAGCTTGAATGCAGATGCTCACTAAAGTGAGCATTTACTTCCGGTTCTAGTGTTAAACTCGCACCCAAGATTTTGCACGGCCAGTTTGCAATGCATAAGGTGCAAAGTTCGCGGAATTCGACGATTTAGTATAATCACCCCCTTGGTGGGACCTTTTGATAGGCTTCGTCGAAAACAACATCTCGGGTGCGAGTTGAAGGGGCCCGAGCAGGTGCAGCCGAGCTGCAGGGATAAGCGCATACATTGACCCTATCTGCCAGACGCGTCGTCATCGCACCGTGGGCAGGGAAGAGTATACAAATCCGTCGTCGTAGGCACACGGCTGCGCGCTGCGACAAGCCACTTTCGGTCCTGTATTGCAGTTGTGCTCTGTATCCGTTTCGCAAAGCGGCAGAAGAGAGTGACTTGATCCGCGATTTCTGCGGGCTGAGAGCACAAGGGCACAATTCAGTGTAAGACAAATGTCATTACAATGCGGCCAGTGTTTTGTCGTGGACCAAGCGGCTATTGGGCTGGGAGTCCTTCAGTTTCTAGACGTCAGCCTAGAGCCGGGTTTTTAGTCCAATGCTAACACACTTTAAATGACTCGATTTATTTCTGCTTATACTTATTAATCATGGCTATGAGTAAGCATTTTGGTGAGGAATTCCGCTTCAACGTCCCCCACTGGTGGCACCTCCGATGCTACGTCGTCGTTCAAAACCGTCATCAACCCGCTCTACTTGGCGGCTCTTGTGCTCAACGTTTGCAGCCAACGGTTTCAAGGGAACTAATCGATGCTTCGCTTGTTGAGTAGAGCTTCTAGGCCGTATCCAAGTGACTGTGGTCCAAGGCGCAAGATTAAAGTCTGCTTTTGAGATAATTTCGGAAGAATTTCGGGCGAGTGATGTATAGATGCGTCCTAGAATCTCTCCTAATTTGCGGTGTTGTTATCAGCTGCTTCTGGGAAAAAGCTGGCGGCCTATTACATGTTGTGGGCCGCTAATCTTGACGAGCACTCCTGTGCTTTCTCGTGACGTCCGCCTTTAGTATAGCGTACTCGTTGGCTGCAAGTCTGCTTCATCTTGCGGACTGCAGCGTCTTGATGTTATTGTCTCCCCGTGTCAGGTCTCTGTTTCTGACTATTAAGGCAGATTCAGGAGTTTTTCGCGCTGACATGAGGAGTCAACAAACTGTTAAGCTTTGAGCTGCCCGCCCGAGTACCGGGCTTGAAATTTTTGATGAAACATTTCACTGCTATTGAGGTTAGGAAAAGAGAACAAGTGACGTTGATTTTTACGATTTATGGGGTGACCTGAGCACCTCACGCAACTATTGGACAGATTAGACTGAGCCTTCCGAAGTAAGAAGAAGCTGAGCTCGGAAAACGATAATGCATTTTCCATTCCGAAGCTTTATACCTTTATTTGAAGTACGTATCAAACTGAGCATCAATCAAGTCGGACGTATCCTTTGACATTCGAAACATTCTGCTACGACGTGGGGAGCAGCTTCCAGCGCGAGACATCTAGCATTTGAATCCACGACTTTCGCTCAGCCCTGCGGAAGCAGCCGTTCTTTTAGCGACACTTTGTGGGTCTATACCGAGCAGTTCAAGTTGACACCACCCCCCGTGGCCTTGTACCTCTGCTGGTCGGCGCGATTGAGCCGGTCCTCACGTTTGTATCTCTCTCGTGTCATGTCCTTTTGCAAGACGGCAGTGTGGCGATGATCGCTCGACCATTGGGTGGGAAAAGATTCACATCCGTCTCGTGTCCGTCTCATGGACAATGAATGAAGCCACTAAGCGTTAGGGTTCGAAAAAGCCAAGGCTTGCAATCATTTTCAATGAAAACGGCCTAGTTTCTCAATTGCGTCTGGCAAAAGTCGAGTAAAACTGCGACCTAGGCCAACCTCTGTCAAAGTTCTTCCTCCTAAGACACCTGTTCTGGTCCCCCTGCGCGACTTGGGGCTCTATCTCGCCCCTCTTCTTCCAGCTTTTCAAGGGGTTCTTTTCGAAGCAGATGAGTACTTGTGGAAGGCAGCTCAGTGACTGCATCAGGAAGTTCAAACGTAAAAGACCCACTCCGCTGTGCGCGGGAGCTGAACACCTTCCAGTCGGTTGCCACAGCCGGATGTTTGCCCGAAATGATTCCTTCCAAGAGAATCAGCTGTCGGCCGTTTGCCTTGTGATGACAGAACTCAGACGGCTGCATTAGAAAAGTGAACGCGCCTGAAGAAATCGCACCAGGAAAAACTCAGGACAGTTGTACGTCCGCACCATGGCCGCCAGAAAGTTCGCTTTTCATCGAGCGGCCCGGTTGCGGAGGCCCACTTTCTAGATTCGAAAGCCCGTATGTCTACCTTTTCAAGATTGTTTTGGAGTCGCGCAAAAGTATTTTGTTGAGAGAATAATGGCTATGATGTGCTAACGTGTGGGGGAGGCCTTCTGCTTTACCTTGAAGATTCGTGCACGCTCTTTTGAGCCACGAAATCATATGTAGCTTTATTAAGCAGTCAAAAGCGACATCGCAAATCAGCTTGCCTTTCGAAGGCTGCTGCTCCAAAGTTCGCTTCGCCAAAAAGACGTGAAAGATCAGCGCAGACGTGCGAGTCGGACGCATACCTAAGGAACTCGCTTCTTATACAATCGGGCTCAGGTATGTCGAGGTATGATAAGTTTCAATACGGGCCAAGCCTCACTATGTTTTTCTACGTGGCCAAATGTTAGGCGGGGCCGGTTCTCGGCCTGCGGGAACTAGCTGTAGTCGAATACTGTAGCCGACAGCTCACGTCCCAAATCTGCATCCAGTCCCGGCGTTTCTCAACGACATTCTATGCATAATTCAGTTGGTTGTACCAGGTCGATCAGCCGCACGCATGCGCCGTAAAGGATGTTCACAACCTCGATAAAGAGTTGACGTCGAAAGCACCCGCTGTACCATGTTCACAAAAGTGGAAATGATGAGTTCAATGCGTTGGGTATGTACTCCCAATCCAGCTTGAAGTGAAGCCACGTGTTACACAAAGTGCTCGGCCGGGCTAACGTGCCCCGCAGCTGCTTTTGAATCATAATAAGCGGTCCTAGCTTTTGTGACGCAACGCGAGGCAAGCCCAGTATAAAGCACGTAAAACGTGCTTTTGCTTGCGGCCTGATTGACCGCATCGAGACCTCATGTCTTTCGATTCGTCGCTCGATCAGGTGCGCATCTTTTCGAAGCTTCAGACTTGCGCAAAGTGACCACGGCAGGAAAGAATTGCACTCAACATTGTGCGGAAGCTTTTGGGCAACTTTTGCACAGGCACGGTTGTTCGCCTTGAACACACTGGCAATCACCATACAAACAGTCTTGCTTAATGATTTTACTAACGCTGTACGAGTCCTCTTGACACACTGGAGCCAATCATACATCACATTTGCGACGGGGCTGTGAATGATCGTTCTGACAGAAAGGCACTTGCAGTGCCCACCACTTTTGCCATACACGACCGCTAACTCGCTGAGCCATCAGCATCCGCAAATAGATAGCCCAACCTTCAGATTTTCGGCCAGGGAGAGTCGACACCGAGCACCACGTGACAATTTCCGGGCGCAGATGATTCGGAATAGCTCCACTCTGGCTCCATTTCCACTCGTCAGTCCTTCTATCTCATTGACCTGCTTGGCTTTGCACTGTCGACGTAGAGCCCACGTCAAGTCCGTCCTTCGAACGTACGCCTGGAGCTGCAAGGATGTAAAAGGACGCTCAGATTTCACTAGCCAGGATCGTGCAGCGGTTCCGCAGCTAGCTTTTAGATTTGTTCTGACGCCTTTTTTCTTTGCCCTTTCCGAAGAGATACTGGCTTGCGGTGTTATGTCTGTTCCTGTTTGTAGCAGCTTCTTTCCTCCTACAAGGGTAGCATGCGTACCTCGTCTTTTAATGACGGCATATCGGACCCATCTCAGTTCAGCGGATATCCGAGCAGTGGATTCTTCATTTCAAGGCCGGGGGTCCCGCGCAGGCTCAAAGGGCGAAGTATTGCTTGCTGCCTGCAACGACTGCTTTACGAAGTTGGTTAAGGAAACCGCCTTTTACGGGGGAACTGCCGTGAGTTTAACCGGGCCATCCCATCCGTGCCACCAAATAACTCCCACTTTGTGCTCCATCCGATCGCCCACTACGAGACGGTGCCAACCGTTGCGTATTTACGGAAAAGTGGGCTAACATACATATTGGCGCCAATCATGAGGATCTTTTCTCGTTTACCCGGCCCCTTGTAGCTTCAGCTTAAAAGGTTGCGCAGCTTCTCTTTGTGCACCTCGCCAGTCAATGGTTGCTTCGCACACGCATCCAAGTCCATCCAACCCGGAAGTCTTCAAAAAAAGAATCAAGTTCGGGTTTCTTGAGCTTGGCTGTGAGGGATTGAGCACTGAGGTTGCCTGCAAGCGACCTCACAGGAGAATGGTGCAATCGATGAGCCAGATTAGATGTAGAGAAAGCGACAAATGCTATTTGTTCATGAGAGTGCGGAGCTCACGTCTCCGATGACTACTCGATTACTTGCTTGCATGAGCTATCTGTCGCGCAGAAAGCAGTTCATCTAGTCTTCTTATAATCATATGGGGTGTCGGGAAGTGGGATGTTCTTTTGGGGGTTAAGGTCTTGGAAGCAATACATTCCAGCTTTCGAGACTTACTGAAGTCATGAGTTCAAATGGAACAATTTAGCCGTTACACAAATTCTACATTCGTTTCCAACTATCATTTGAAATTCTCTACGAACTCAGGAAGCAGATAAGCTTTGGAGCAAGTTGGAGATGCGTACCGCCAGGACGCATCAATGAAAAGATTCGAAGGCCGTTATCGAAGAGTCAAATTCTACATTCGTTTCCAACTATCATTTGAAATTCTCTACGAACTCAGGAAGCAGATAAGCTTTGGAGCAAGTTGGAGATGCGTACCGCCAGGACGCATCAATGAAACGATTCGAAGGCCCTTCTCGAAGAGTCAAATTATACATTCGTTTCCAACTATCATTTGAAATTCTCTACGAACTCATGGACTTTCCAGTGGTTAGGTTCTACGATCGCGCTTCCACTTTGGCTTCGTACATGTATAGTTCAAGATTATCTGGTTCGTTTGTATCTCAAGCGACGTTAACGGTACGGTTGAGTAGCTGTGATCTTTGCAAGGCACGTACGTTGGGATCTGTTGTAAAAACCCACATGTGTCGTGACCTTTTCCGCTGATGCTGCTCCCAGGAACAACTCTGCACCTTCTCACCTCAAAGTCACACTTGCTTAGTTACAAGGATTCGACAATTCTCCACGGCGTGGAATGTAGCCGACACGTGAGACTCGTCAACCAACCGGCTCGACGTCGATGTCCGCGGCCCAGCACTCGCCGCGGGCACATGCGCCAAGACACGTCTTTGCGGCGTTTGGCCTTTGCGTGCTTGCTTCGCCCTGAAAGCGCCCTCGATTTCTTTTGTGAACAGTGTGCGGAAGAGGTTGATATTTGCTTGCTGGAAGATTCTGGAATCATCCGGATGAAAAAGACCACTCATTGGCTATGATGTGTGCAAAGCAAGTGGGGGTTGTTTTCAAGATCCCACCACCGCCCACAAACTCTGAACGGAGCCACTGACGTACTTGTGGCGCAATTTGAGTTCATTCATATTCCTCCATTGGGAACCGGTGAAATATGTTTCTGACAACCCTGCCGGGCGTCCGTTGCATGCCACAGAAAAGGGATTTCAACCCATTTCAAAGGAGTTTTCGTGAGCAATTCAGACGGGGGTTCGAGTTGCACTTGAGCGACTTACCTCATGCTCCAGATTCCAGGCAGTATCCCCCGGACTCTTGTCCAAGCGTTTGAACACTCTTGCTAGTTCTGGTCTCAACCCTAAGAGTCAGATCGTTTATTAGCAAAACACATGGGACTCAACGGTCTAAATCACTCTGCTGTGAGTGCTTTTCACCCGCGATATTCGAGCAGGCTTCGTGATTGTCCCAAGGTCAGACTTCCAACACCGGCTGAAGCATCATGAATCCGGGTCGATTGCCAATCATATTACAGGTATTGTCTCGAGCTAGTAAAAGATGTCTCCTCATAAGCCGTCTTTCTACGCCGCGACTACTTTAGCAGCAACCGTCCCTCTATAAGAAGTCACTTGGGCACTGTATACATCCCAAGATTTCAAAGAGTCCCATTCTACGCAGGAAGAAAAGGTCTTGCACACCGTCGGGTCCTTAAGTTTGGTTTAGTGACTGGTTTAGTATAATGAGTGGCTTATTTTGTTTCAAGGTTTGTTGGACGGGGCCCCATTCATTGAGCTTGTAGTCGACGTGAGCCGCGAACTGAAGGCCGGCGGCCGGGTTCCAAGATCAGTGCAAGGCACCGTCATGAGCGGGTCTCTCGGCAACAAAGATGGGACGTCATATTCGTGGCTATGACGACATGAGCACTATTAGGAGGCTGACGCAAATTTAATTGCCAGCTCACTAGTGGGTGTCACGTTCGTTCTGAAGCCAGGGTTCTCCAATATGTCTTTACCCGCTTTACGTTGACGGCCTTCATTCACTTTATACCTCTATAAGAATCTTACAACCCAGGGTACTAGAACCAACTTACAGTTTTGGGAAGGTCAATGAAGCTGCCAGGCGGTCTCCGTGCAGAATCTTCTCAAGGTCGGAAAAGGTCCCTAGGACTGGACTGGTCGATTACAGACTGCTTGTGGACCTTTGTCTAATTAGCAATCAGGAACCTTACGATTTGAGCACTAGGTCGACCCGGCCGGCTCAGGCTCTTCTCTTTACGAGACTTCGCTAGATCAAAGAGGGACCGAGCTCGAATCTCTGACGCTGGGAGGTTCAGTCCTCCGGATGCAGCCGTTCTCAAACGAAGCTTGGTGCATGTATGCCTTGCTAGCGATACCGCCGCCCGACACGGTGGCCCCGTATCTCTGGTAGGCGCCTTTAAACGGGTCTGATAAACTGTTACTATTTTCCTTGAATGATGATGATGCATTTTCCATGGCGTGGCGATGATCGCTCAACCGGGTGGGCAGAGGGTCCCATTTGGCTTCGGTTAGGAGAATCAATTGAAACCACCTCGATGTGCGGCCCAGCCCGTTTTGCGCGATTGGGTTTGGTTGGCCGAATTTGCAATGCTTAGCAGTCGTGATTGCGGAGAGCGAAGTGGGTAAATCATTCTACGACTCAGAAAGTGCTGATCACTCGGGCTCCGTTGACCACTGGTGCTTGTTTGAACGCACTGTGCTTGATCTGGGCTCTCTTGTACCTTTGATGTTCTAATTATTATCAAAAACCCGGGTGGCCACGAAACTACGAGCGTTGTCGACGCTCAGATTGGCCGCCCGCGGAGTTTCTCGACTCCAGTTGGCTCTACCCCTTTGCCAGAGTTTCGTTCGTTTTGTAAACGGTTCTTTTTGCTGTATTAGACGCTTTCCCTCAAAAGCTCTACAATTAGCACAGGGGGGATTGGTCAGTAACCTTGGTAGGTTGTGCCAAGGTTATTGCATAGGTTGTCGCGTGACATAGGTAGTAACCTAGGTAACCTTGGACCTGGGTTGAGTGGCACTCTTAATCCGGGTAGGTTCTGCACAACCCATGCAGACCCGGGTTGCGAACAACTTCGACCTGGTTTGTTGTTAACTCAAATGCGCAAAAGAAGAAATTTGAGACTTTGTGACGCTTTTTGGCGGTTAAGAAACATGAGATTTTCCAAAAGGATGACAGAATCTTGTAGCCAAGGACGTTCCAAAGCATGGTTAAGTCGCAAAAAAGTCGAAGTCGAAAAGGAAACGGAGAAAACGGATTGCAAAGTGTCTACTTTGGTGCGTTTCAAAGCCGTTTCCGAGAGGTAAAAAGAGAGCGCAGCTATGGGCTCTCTGGTTCGAACCCACGTTCTAATGCATGTCTACCAGAATCAAGCGTCTTACCACTATGCTATTGCTCCTTTTGATCTGAAACGTTCTTCAAACAAAATCCATATAATGTTTGTATGCCCAGATTAAGAACAAACCACCCAGGTTGTGGCGTAACCTGGGCTCAAAATTTTTGTAACCTGGATGTGCCTAGGTTGTAAACAACCTAGGATGACCTCGGTTACTCACAACGTGACACAAGTCTAATTATTGTACAGCAACCTAGGTGATACCGAGGTTGTCAACAACCTTGGTCCCGTAACCTAGGCATAACCTGGGTGCCTAGGTTACGGGACCTAGGTTACCGACCAATCCTCCATGTGTAGATTTTGGCAAGGCGCTCCTTCGAGTACCTCAAGATCTGGTATCAATAGCTCGCCACCCCGCCCGCGAACGCGCTACTATGGCTCGCGTCCTGACGGTGGTGTTCGCGAGCTCAGTCGGTCTGAGACGGCTCCCAAGCGGCCTTTCATATCGAAGTGTGCCGAAAACAGGAGCTTTATATTTGCTAGCTCCTGTCCAGTTGTTCTCAAATGTGGATTCCGCAACTGCTTTTCTTTTCAAGCGGTGACCGACTGGTACAAGTCGCACTCTTGAGAGCGCTCGCGTAATACTAATTCGCCTTGAAGCAAACCACGAATTCAGAATGCAATATTTCAGAGACTTGGACAGCCGACTCAATTCTCCGAGTCCCAATTGAAAACAAGTTTTGCCCCTGTCGTCATTCATGGTCTGGGGATTTGCCTTTTCTTTTCGATGCGTTCACCGTTACAACTCACGGGTAGGTAAGCAGAGTGAAAGACAGTAGCGGAAGAGCCAAATGCTTCTGTTTTCTGCTTCAGATATTATAAAGCGATATTCGTGGACGCCCACATCGGCCGAACTTAGAACATCGCAGACAGCTGCTCTCATGGACGTTGTGAAGATGCCTATAAACATTGAAAGAGCGAGCTTTTAGCTTTGATATCTACGTCGTGGTGCGGGCAGGTATCGCCAGCTGTGCCACCTGTCGACGGATTGAGCTTGCCTCGTGAAGTTATTGCGCTTACTAATTTGAGGTTTCATGGCTTGCGGTTTTGTCTTGTGAGTTTGCCGCTTATGGAAAATTCCTCTCAAGAGTTATTTTTCCCCTATCTACCTTAAGGCTGTGGTGGAAGGCATCCTTCAATCAGGCTCGATCGATCGTGAGCGTTCTGCTGGTCGCAGAGCAGTCGTACTGGAACTTTCTGCAGATAATTCCGCAAACACAGGTCAACGACGTCGCAGACTGAGAGTATGGCAGGTTGGGAATCCGGCTTGACTTACATTGTGTTGTTGAAGATTCTGGGGCACGAAGTTGACAAAAGAGCATCGCGTTTCGCTTACTGTAAAGGGAGTGCTCGGAGGGTTGGCGCTGCCAAATTTATGTCCGCACAATGAAATGGATTGTGTGCTCAATTGAAACTTCAATCATTTTGGGAGCTGCGGATCGAAATTTTTTACCGTAGAGTGTGCTTACAGGACTCTGAAAGCGAAAAATTAAATCCTGTTTTTGTCTAGCCGGCCCTTACAACCAGAGAGCATAGTGTGCCCTCTTGTGCGTCCGCCAGCGCGCTGCCAAGGCTTACGTTTCAGGCTGCTTCGCCACACAGCCGTCCGAACCTACAAGTCCAGAGTTCTGATTTAAAAGTATTGATGGTATTTTGCGGATGCTTGGATTTTAGGCTTAGCTTGGCTGTGAGACAGCATCCACTGGGATAGCCTTCAAGAAATCTCAGAGGAAATCCTGGGGGTACTAAGCCTCCCCTTCGAGCCAAATATGGTAGACAATAGGCGACATGAGACCTTAACCAAGATCAGGCTTCGGAGCTCACGTCTTTGCAAATCAGATACTCCATAGCATACGTGCTTGGGCTATCTGGGGCTTCAGATTGGAAGCAGTCTGCAACTAGTCTATTTAAATTTTTAGGGTGCCGCGGATTGAGATATTGTGCCCTTGGGAACATAGCTTTGGAAGCAACACATGCCAGATTTCATTCACATGAGCGAGGGGTCTGCTTCTGCAAAGGTAGCCGTTACAAGGAAAGCCAATGTTCGAGGGCGCCAATTGCGTACCGCGAGAACGCAACGAATGTTGAATGTGTTCGAAGACCCTTGTTCATGGAGAGTCGCTCCAATACTTCCTTCCCTTACTTTTGGACTGAACTATTTTACCCGTGGACTTAACAGTAGTTAGGTCCTAATAGCGCGCTTCTACTCTTCGCCTTAAGTGAATTCGAAGATTGATCTGGTTCGTTTGGCTGTGAAACGAGGTAAATGGTACGGTTGAGTGGCTGTGATGTTCGCCGGGCACGTACGTTGGGGCCTGTCCTAGGAACCCAGAAGGTATCCTCGTGCCGTTCAGCGCTGATGCTGCTTTCAAGAAAAGTCACTGCACCTTCTTTATCCTAAGCCTGGCTTAGTACTTGCAAAGAATGGAATTCACAGGGCGTTTTCGCAGTCTACCAAGACTGGCT